>JAKTVV010000017.1:0-182724 GCA_030581715.1 Petasospora mississippiensis | reverse complement strand
GAATCGACGTGACCGACGACGACGACGTTAACGTGGTTCTTTTCCTTACCCTGTTCGATATTTGTTAGTGTTTGTTCTTTGAAAGAGCGTGAGCGTATTGAGCATCACAGAGGGAGATGAATATCGCCACCCAATGCCAAACAGCCATTCCCACTTAAAAGCGTTGAAGGTTGGATGACATTGCTTTTGTCGTTGCTGTGGTGCTCGTATGCTTAGTTACTAATAGCAACGTACCATTGTAGTTGATGTATAAAGATGATGAGGTTTCAACAAGAGCTAGTTGGGAAGGTGAGAAAAGAGGAAATCCGGCTGAAATTTTTTTCAACCTTGCGGATCCTGGCAGAATCCCGAAGAAGAATTTTTGGCCAACGTGGAAGTGCACGAATTAGGCCGCGCGTAGTAGTTTAGAGTGTTACCCGCCTGTGTGCGCGGCAGGACCTTAGGGTTCCGTGCCGTCGTTTGCCGGGGATACGCATAGTCACGTGCGGTGCCTGGTTGCCCTAAGAGACAAGCCGAAGAGACAAGCCAAACAGCTTATACTACAACAACGCTGTGCGGTGCTTCATCTTTCGTATAAATAACGTGAATTTATTCATTGTGTTGTATGTCCTCATTCTTCGGCATCCAGTGAGTCCAGTAGGTTATTCTGGTCCTCGATGAAGCCGAATCTATCACTGTTACTAGCTAGACGGATGCCTCCGGTTCTCTCAGAGTTAGAGCCCCACTGATTCGATACGGTTAGTCTTTGATGAAACTAAACCTTAGTCTTTCGTGGTGAGTTAATAACGATAACTCTCCAATGCGTATAGGGGGGTTTCAGTTACTTACGCCTCCTGACAATGCAGACGACATCTTGTTACCTAGATTGTACGTTGGTAGTTGCCTCCATCCACGACGATTCAGTACAATTCTCTTGTAAAGGAACCCACCACTGCAATAGACGAAGAGTGCTGCCAAGAAAATGAACAAGAAGATCCAAATGACAGCCAAGTCGTCTGATTTATGAGCAGTTGGGCATGCATGGACCGTTCTCACTTCGAAGAAGTAATCACAATCATGTAATACACCAACGAACGAGACTTGAGCCTTGGACAAGATCTCTTTGTCACATTGGAAGGATAAGATGGTCGACTTTCTGTCGATTCCATTAGGACAATAGCTTCCATTGGTATATGTCAATGTCAATTTCTTACCTCTGAAGACGGGCGTTTGGTTGAAGTTACCGATAGAGAACTTATCACCGTTCTCAGATGTGTAATAGGCACCAACTTCACTCGAGTTCAACTTCAGCCCACCCCTCTCGTTATTGTTATTTATATCAACATTCGGTTTCAATGGGGAGGAGCAGATTCCGAGGGTGAAGTTTCTGTTATAATCGTGCCCCTTAGCGCTCCATGCCACTATTGACTCCTTACCGATGGAGCTCAAATCGCTCAAGTCGTAGAAACCGTTCGTCAACGGCTGGATAGTTGAGCACGGACTGAAGGAAGGCACATGGGGTTCTTCTCCTTCCTTGATGGGCTCTGCCGGTGCAGCTTGTTTGTTGTCTGTGCTCTTTGATGAGGACTTGATCGTATTCACGATGTCTGACGTGCCGTAGTCCCAGCGCTTATTGAGGATGTTCCCAACGGACACCGCTCCCGCGAGATGAGAAGCACATATCAGTGTGAGTGCTGTCGTTGTGGAGAACTTCATAATCTATTAGGATGGATATTAACAGGGTATTCGTGGTTGTTGGTGGTGGTGATGGTGGAATTGTCCTGTTTTTCGTACGCGGTGCAAGTGGAATTTCTTGGAATGATTGCTAAAACGGATCGAAAACGGGATAAGACTCGTGCCAACAAATCTGGTGAGGAAAGAGTCCTTTGTATTATATGTAGATTTCGTGAGACGATCTGCGGTTCGTTCCTGTGATCGGCTTTTAGTTCTAGAATATGTTCCGTTTTTCCCCAAAGTTGATCCGAATTTCATTAGCCTGTCAGGGCCATTCACACAGGCCTGGGAAGGGAAAAAAAGAAACCCTTTATCAGCGGTTTCCTAATTAGGAAACCGAGGGTGAGCGCGCATATTCCGGGGGTGATAAGGATCTGCAAGGCACCCCTGGCTCTGTAGGCTACAGCTGTCAACTTCTATGTCAATCCCTCATGTTTTCATGCACGTAATCTACCAAGGATTAATCTCGTTCTCATCATCACCCCATGTACGGTGGGCCACCGAGCTGGGCATCTGCAGCTCTGCAAACAGCCCATCGTCCTTGTGGTTTGAGGTCCCCGCCTCCATGAGATTGTTCTCGAAGTCCTCGTTGACACGCTCAACTTCCTTGTTGTCGTCAATCTCCCTCTGCGTAGTCTTTTGTTCGTGGATCTCCTCAACGGCGTCGACGATCTGGTAAGGGAGGAAGGGCTCAAACTCATGGGCTCGCTCCTTGTTGATACCCCCGAGACCGGCACCGTACTCATCAATCAGCTCCGGTACGGTAGGTAACACCACAGGGAAATTGTAGTCCTGATTGAACAGCACTTTGTCCTGGGAGATGTAGGCAAACCCATCAACGGTCTTTGTGTTGGACTTTCCCTTCTTCTCAATCACTTTACGCATGCTCTTTGACAGCTTGTGCTCATCAATCTCATAGCGATACTTGTCAACAGCTTTCCACATCTGAGGGTAATTGAGACACTTCAAACTCTCTGATAGGGAAATGAAACTTTCCTCATCTGGTAGAGAAGACAGACATTGTAGCCATTGAAGCAATTCGAAAGTCGGCTCAAAATGATGTTTGAGAATAATGAATAAAGGCTGGTGGTAGAACTCGGCATTGTGTGGATCAGATTTGTTCCCTGCAAAGAACGCAAGATTAGAAAGCGAATGCTGATGATCCTCTGTGAGGTTCTCCTCTATTAGGGTGTACGGGTACAGCTTGAGCAAATAATCGTCAACTTCTGGCATTTTTGGTGTTCTGTTGTTTGAACGGGCCCAATCCTCAAGAACAGAGATGTTGAGTCTCACTTGGATGGCATGGACACGGGACAGATGCTTCTTTTGTGTGATTATTCTGTTGAAAAGAGTGCATGAGAGCCAATGGAAAACGGATGAAAGAGTTTGTTGGGTGACAACTGGGTGTATGCTATGGAGATCTAGGACATAAAGGAGGGCACCAAGAGTTTGAACAATTTTGATAGGTGAGGGCTTCAGTTGCTCTTTCACTGATGGAGGATAAAGCATGTTGAAGATCTCATCGTACGTTGACTTCTCCTGGTGTTTACGCTTGAAGAAATTCCAATCGTTTTTGTAAAGTGTAGTGGAGATGTCTGGAATGCTTGCATGTTCAAGCAAGCAAGAGTCGACGAGACCATTCAGTCTAAATTTGATGGAGTTGGAGAGCTCAATCATCAAAGAGTTGATTGTATCAATCAGTTCCTGTAGTACTTTCGGGTATCTTTTGAAGAAACCATCGTCCTTAGTTAGGTAGAAGAACAAGAAGTTCACAACTGACAGCCAATAACTCTGGAGCACAATATCACCCTCACTGTACACACTTGTGACACCAGACTTGGAAGACGTTCCTGATCTGATCTTGGTGAGCACAAGGTTCAGGAAGTTCTCCACCAGAAGCTCATTGTTCTTCATATGGTCAGCATAGCGGACACATTGATAGATGACAGCGGAAGGATATGTGGTTTTGTGGCTGTACTGGGTACTCAAACTCGTAATCAGATCCAAGATCGCCGGGATATCGTAGTCGGAGAAGATGATGTACTGGTTCTTAACGAGTCTGGTGAAATCAAACTCCTCACCCAAAAGAGTGCTGGACTGGACAAATGCGTTGGAGTCTTGGTATAATCCGGAATCTTCAGAAGCAATGTTGAGACCCGCTGTTTGCAGTCTGATCTTGTCCATGAGCTCTTCATCATCCTGTGAGCCGCTAATGACCGTTGCAGAGCTGTCTTTATAGAAGTCGTAGCCATTTCCCGGATTCTTCGTTTGCTCGAGGAGCCCATGTTGCTCAAAGAAGTCGTACATATCTGAGCCTGGCTTGACCAAATCGAACACAGTGAGCCCATTTTTCCCGGGTACGTCAAGCTTGGCTCCGTGGTTGAGCAGCTCGACAACAATGTCCTTGTTGTCGAGGTAGACCGCCCACATCAGCGGCGTGTAACCAAACAGCCCGTCCGGCTCATTGAGTGCGGCGGTGCTCTTGCTCAATAGGAGTTCTGTAGCGTCTTCGTGGCCAAACACAACGGCATACACCAGAGGAGAAATTCCGCTGTTATCCTGCTCAGCAATGGCCTGGATATTCTCTGGCTTGGAAACAATCTCCATTAGCTTGTCAGAGTCGCCATTGGCAGCAGCAAGACAGAGCTCGATGAAGACCCCAGAGTCGTCGGACTGGAGTAGCGCCAGGGCCCTTTTCGCTGCCTCAAGCTGCACACGCTTGGAGTCTGTCGCTGAGGAGAAGGCATTCGCAGCGGTGGCCACAGCTGCCCACGGATCCAGCTCCATTGTGATGTTTTTCAGTGTGGTTTTCGACTTGTTGGTGATTGTATTTGTGTTTATGCGCTGGTTTGGGCTTAATGTGTACATTTTGTTTTCGCGCGGCTTCTCCGTCTCGGCCGAGACTGGGCAGGCCTTTTACATTTGCGGGTCCCCTCCATATCTAGTTCACTAAATAACAGTATCTCATTGTATGTGTCGTAACGTTTCTCATAATTTGTCGTGTCGTATCTACTTTTTGAGCATTGGCCCGCGTCTCATCACCAGCCATTAATCACCAATGGCCAGCAGCCTTCTCTTCGTCAGAGCTGTTCCAAGACCCAGCGAGACCCAGTTTGCGTTTCTTGCAGGAAACATCATCGTCTTCAGACTCGAGTGGCCTTGAAGTCAGCACATTCTTGCTCAGAATACTTTGTCCCCATTCTCCGGCAGCAGTATCGCCAGTCTCATCACGGCACTGCTTCAGGAATGGCATCAAAGATGTACCACCGGTACCCTTCTGTTCCTTCTTCTCGGCAGTCTTGGAAAGACCAGATCTCAGCGTGTTCTTGGAACCATCCTTTTTGAAAGCAGCAGCCTGGAGGATGATGTATCTTGTGACGATCTGGATGTGCTTGTCTCTGAACGCCTTGAGCATGGCGAGACAAGCATCAAACGCCAGAGTGAGCCTGGAGTCATTCTTATCAACAACGTAAGATCTGATGTTAGCAACCTGAGCTAAGTGCTCAAGGAATCTTCTGTGTGGACCTGGCATGTATAACCTCATTTCATTCATGAAACTATTAGCACCGGAAGACGCGGAAACTGCTTTATCGTCTCTTTTTTGCTTCCTTTGGCCAGTTGGATAGTGTTCAACTCCCAAGATGATATCGAGAGTTTGGATCAGAGATGATTGAGCGTTGGAACCACCTGCGTAGGCTCTATAACTCTTCTCATCACCGTATTTGAGTCCGTTAGGAAGACCGGCATCTGCCATGTTCTTCCAACCTGCCAAGTATGGTCTGATCCTGTAGTAAAACGTATGTGGATCACACATTTCTTCCATTCTCATAAGCACAGATCCCAGCATGTCAACACTCTCAGCAAGGAATTTCAGACATTCGATAACTTTCTCCTTGTTGTCTTCTCTCACATACTTCATAGCATCTAGCCCTCTCGTGATACAACTAGCTCCCTTGTACTCGAAGTAGACACTCACCAGATAGAACCAACTCTCGTCGATGGAACCGGTGTATGTGTTGATCGTGGTCAGGTTCTCAAGGTCGAATATATCGCCTTTCTTGCGGATAGGTCTGAAGTTCCAGAGGACCAAACCGGCATAAGTAGCCACTGGTGGCACTTCCAAGAGCTCAGCAGATCTGAGTAAAGGCTCAGCCAGGGGTTTCGGCAAGTTTTCCGTGGCAACATCGACATTCCAAACGTAGGCATGAGTGAGGAAGCTGAGAATGGAGTAGGCTCTTCTCAGCTGTCTCTTATCGTTGGCGATGCGGTCGACAGACAAAACTGGGAGCTCTTCAACGAGCTCTCTTATCTTCTTGATGAGAATCAGAGATGGTAGATCCTCTGCAAGGTCTTCCCACGGGTCGTAGTAGCTGTCCTGGAGTCTCTTCACTGGAAGCTCTTCAGGGAGGAAACCGGTTTTTGGAGAGACGTCATAGTCCTCGAGCCTTGGTAGCTCCAAATCACTCATTTTCCTATCTTCCAAGAGTCAAAAAGTAGAAGTTGGACCTGAGGCAACGGGGAGCTCTTGTGGTGTCAAGAACGGAGAAGATGATTAATGCTAAATAAACACTCTCCGAGCTTGAACAAAAAAAATGACCACGCCATTTCCCAGATAGGAAATAGGCGCGATGGTGTGGCGCGCACCTGTTTACCGTTGAGATCCGGGGGTAGACGGTTTGAAAAGTAAACAAGTAAACATCGTCTTTGTGGCAATTTCTCCTTTGGCTCAGTCCGTGAGTTATTCGCTAGCTTTTGGCTCCTCAAGTTCTGTATGATGTTTCTGAGTGGTTAACGCATACTTTTCTACCCCCTTCCCCGGCTGGGCTACAGAAATCCATCGGCTGCTTACCAAACCATGGAGTTTGAACCATCACAAGAGGTACTTCATCCATCCTTCGTCTTGGATATCAACCGTAAAAATACACCAGATCTTGCCTCATGCAGTGCGGGTGAAGGCTTGCCAACGTCACTCTCCTCATATGGCTTTGATATTGTTCAATGGGGCGAGGACAATGGACTTGCTTTGCGCTCTGGTCTTGATGGACCATTGAAAACCACCATTGATGCTGATGCTGAGTATATCCCATCATTTGAGATGCTCCCCGACTCTGCAAACTTCATAGGCCACAAGGAGTTGCCTTGTACGGAGTCTGAGAAGAGTGATGGTATCTTCAAATCTGCTATCCCGTTGAATGGCCACACATACTGTTCTCCCAATCCTGTCACACCATTGGGTGGAAGAGAAGGTCCAGATGAAGGTGTTGATGAGGACAGGGTCGTGCAATCTGAAGACTTCCTGCAGATGGCATTGGATGCACAAATGTTTTTACTGGACGCCATCCAAACTGCTGAGAGAGATCTTGAAAAGCTTTCCCAGAGTGAAGATGCGCCACAGAACTCATCGTCTTCACAAATCTTCAACGATCTTGACCAACATTATCACATCCCGGACTACTTGAACACGGAATACACTCATTTCCGTTTCCAGCCAAATATTCGATCGGATGAAACTCCAGGATCTGGTGTTGGATTATTCTTTAAGTTGGACGACAAAGGATGTGCAAATGTTGACCCAAACTCGGCTCTAAGTCCTTGGTTGGTGGATCTTTGGAATGACGGCGAGGTGAAATCAAGACTAACCTCGAAGGATTCTGCTGGAGGATATGAAACCACTTTATCATTTCAAGATCTCCCAATTGGACGTGGGTTGAGATTAATAACATCTGGAAGCACTATTGAAGACATTTATAACACAGGGCCATACACTCTCTCACAAAACCCAAATCATGACCAGCAATTCAGTAATCAGTCTCAAGTTCTGTTGCCTGATCAAAATGAATATGCGTCCATCTGCCTTCAGGAGGCGAAGAGAGAGTTACGAAGACAAAAGGAGAGAACTATTGATCACGGTGACTTTGCACCCTTGGATGTGGATAACTTGTGTTCTTTGTTCGATATGGAGTCTGGGACAATTCTCGCCGATGATATGGCAACAGTTCTACAACCATTCGAATCTGTCGTATCCGAAATCCTCGAGAATAATGAGGAGAAGGATGTGTTTAAATGTGATCCTATTGAGGATGCTTCACAACCCTATCTTGTCCCCGACGCGTTGAAATGTTCCGAACCTCCTTTGGAGCCTTTCGAACTTTCAAAACACTTGTACTCTTTGGATGACTTGTCGCCAAGAGGATTTCAAGACATTGATGTTGCGCATGTCACTGCTCCAAATCCACATGACTTTGAAGAATTACTCGACCATATCTTACCGGACCTTGATGATGAGGATGATTTTCTTGAAGGACTCCTGAAGTTTGATGCTCTTGATCTTAACCAGGGTAGCCCACCAAGTGTTACTCCAGAACCTACAGGATATGTTGTCCCTGAATCATTGAATGACGTCAATCCACAAACGGTGGGCTCTTCTGTTTCGGCAAACAAGCAGAACAGTATCGTTCAGAAAGTTTCTGGGCTCTTTACATTCCATCATAGCAACTACTTACTGCCATTTACTCCTCTCACCTCTGTTCTCAAACCCGCTGATAATGGGTCTGATGACTTCACAACAAAAACCCTCCCGATGAACTTGGGATCACCCGGCTCTGAAGAGCCGTTGTCACCTGTGGGTACTGTCACTGCACTGTTGGCGACGCCGGACTTTGATGCAAATACACCCAAAGTACAACCTCACTTCAAAGAAAGATGTATGTCAGACAACAATACATTGCCAAAGTCCTCCGAGTGGAAGTTGGACAACAAGTTGATCAGTCCAAATCCTGATATACTAAAGAAGCGGACGTCCATCAGAAGAATTTTCTTCCTAAGGTCATCACGAACTGTCAACTCAGAAAGTGATGATGTTGATGTTCAAGGCTCTGATCCAGACAATCACTCTATTCATATCCCTGAAACCTTTTCGACGAGAAGTGGGAGGGGAAGTATCCGATTGAGGTCACTCTGGAGATCAAAGACAACCACAGGAGTACCATCTGGGGCTGAAAAGTTCAACTTGGATTCTGGTGTCTCTTTAGAGAGTCGAGCAGCTGCATACATTGCTAATAAGGATTTGAGGCTTCCCCGTGAAGGTGAACTTTTTTCTAAGAGCACAGAGTGTGCTTTGAAAATGTTGCACCCAGGACATTTGTCTACTAGTGTCAGTTCAACTTCAGATGATCTCACCAAGAAACCACCATTGTCAGCAGAGTCTGATGAATCAATGACTACATTGTTGGAAGAGAAGATACGGCCACCGCTTAGATCGGTCTCTGAACATGTTCTGACCCCAGCTCCATATCCTACTTCGGTCATTCCGGATGGAGAGGAACTGTCAAGGAAGATTTTTTTCAGTTTGAGAAGATCTGGGACCTGGGGATCCCATCGTCGCCCTACTATTAGATTTGTAGAAGGGCATAAATACATCAACGAACCTATACAGGAACATCAGCTTGACCGTTTACCTCATGAGATGTTGGATTCAAAGATTGAAAATCGACCCCACAAGTCTATATTGAAGAGAAGTACACCACGTCCAAAGTCCCATATTTTCCGTTCTTTCTTCAAAGCATGAATCAATTCAAGATGAATGTAAGTCTATACCCTTCCGATTTGTCTTGTAGTCTAGCCCTATGCAATTTAATGCTATATATTGACTTTGTATATGTATAATGCGTTAATGCTATAAGCTATGTATGCTGATCACTTTGGTGGAGGCAAGAGTAACATATCCTTTTTTGGAGGTAATTGCTTAACAGAGTCACCAAACTCTCTGACTGTTATTTCACATTTGACTTCTTTACAAAGTTGTTTCTTCTTGTTTGCAGGGACATTCTGTAACAGCATCAAACCTGAAGACTTTTCCAATGCTTCAACTGGAACTTCAAAGGATTGAAGCGGTGTGGAATTGTCAATTCTATCGTTCGGAAGCACAAATGCACCTACCGAAAGATCACCATTTGGCTTTTCACCAACTATGAGTTTGAAGAAATGGGTTGGCACAGCAATGTTTGGTGGATTGCCGATGACTTCATATGAGACTCTCCATTTACCATCTGGTGATCTTTTAGGTAGATATAGAGGACCTGTAACAACACGAACGGAAGGGTATGTCTTTGTCATGTCACGGCAGAAGAACTCTAAGTGAGCCCAATAGTCTCTGTTGAAGCCTTCACCAACCTGTGGGGATATATTGGTCAATAGGAATGTTTCATCCATAGCTTGTTGAGAGAATTTGGCATCAGCAGCTGGTGCTTGGTGACCACGATCGTAACCTGAACGGAAATAATCTCTCAATTGTGCTCTGAATTGTTGTGGGATCTTCTCATCTTCTTTGAAGATGGACTTCTTGCGATCAGTTTCACCGTTTCTCTTCAGTGAGTCCTGTGTTATATGTTCAATCACGTAGTAAGGATTACGTTTTTGACGATCATAACAAGAGATGTACTCTTGATGAGTTTGTAGGTCGTGCACAGGACCTGGGAACCCATATTTGAAGAATTCAGATGGGTTCACAGCACCATTGGATGGCAGAGATGCCGAGGGACGTGACACTGGTAGCGGTGATGGTGATGAAGAAGTTGATGATGGAGTTGAAGATTCCGTTGATGTTGAAGGTTTTCCCCAAAAGAAGTTGGCGATAGCAGCTGAGACGCCAACACCAAGAACACCAGCAGCTTGTTTGGACATATGTGATCTTGAACTCTGGGAACTGAAAAGAGATAGAGATCAGATCAGAGATCAGAGTTTTGATTTGTTTGTTTACAATTGGAAAAAAATTGTTTTCCATAAAACGTGTTCGCGAACTATTACATAATCATATTCATAAGGACATAGCATTTACAGACATTCACATCACAAAAGATGAATAGAAGATCTTGACATCGTTGATATTCAAGATGTACCTTATTCTGTTCTCCAGATCGTGGGTTGTGAAATTGTTGATAGTTTCGTTGTAAATGTTCCCCAATAGGTATAGTTTTTGTAGTGAAGGGATATTCTGAAGGAAGTTCATGATTTTGAAAGTTATATGTAACTTTATCCCATTTTGGTTTGATATTGTTAGGTATTTCAAGTGTGGCAGATTTGGGTTGTGAAGGAACTCTCTGAATCTTTCTGATAGTATGAACTGATTGTGATATGTCAGTTTTAATGACACGATTTGTTCCCCGAATGTCTTCAGTTGGAAGGGATAATTCCATGAACAGTTAATGAGATCCAAGTTTTTGATATGGATTGATAGATCTCGGATATCATCTTCATCAAAGTCCAATGTAAACCCGTTGATTGTCAGTTTTTGTAGAGAGGTGAACGGTTTGCAGTGATTCAAGTTGAATATGGCATTTTCGGATTTCGTTATCAGTTCTAACGAACCAACACGTTCCATCACACCGTTATACTTCAAGAAGTTAGAGCTCCCGTTGACCATCAGTGTCAAATGATTCAGATTCTTGAACTGGTGAACAAACAAATCGAATTTGAAGTTCCACTGGTTCTGGATATTTGCATCAATGATACTCAGGCTTTCGACAAATGACGTTACTAAAACGTCATCATACCTATTCCTTGATTGCTGTACTTCCTTATTATGATGATCACGTTTACGTGATTGTAAGAACATGGGATACCTGGTCAATATGAAATCCCATGTTAGCTTTACATCGTAAAACACGTAAGGTGTCATTAGTTCCCGCAGGTTCTTGTCACAACATGATAGGGATAAAAGGTCTGATTTCGATAGATGTTGGAATATCTGGATGAGGATCTCGTGTGGGAGTACTGAGAGGGTCATATGAATGTATGTTGTAGGTTGTTGTACGGCTTGTTGTATGACGTGTGGTTGTTGTTGTATGGCTGTATGGTTGTATGTACAAGTAAATGGGGTGAAAATCGCGCCTTCCGAGAACGGGGACACCAAGCGATTATGATGACTTACAACGGAAAGTACACAAGGTGTTATAGATATAAATACACATGGTGAGAAATAGTAGTAGAAGAAGAAGAAGACGACGACTACGAAGATGACCTCGCTAACGATGACAATGTAGAAGATTAACACGACGAAGGAGATCACCCGTGGATAGCATCGGCCAACTCATTCATCTCTTTAATTCTCTTTGACATTACCAACTGAGAACCTTCCCTCTCAAACCAGTATGTCTTGTTGATCTTACCAACTATCTTGAGACTATCAAACTGCTTCTGGATAACGACACCTTCTGCTAATGGCAACTCTTCACCAACGAGTTTACGCCCTCTCAAATACGTTACTGTGTCCTCGTTGTCCTTTGTTTGTACATGGAAATGCTCTAGTGAGTGCTGTCCCGTGAACCTGATCCGTACAGGCAGTGAATGAAGTGTGTATTCTGTATCTTTGTTGGTGCTCATCTTCTTTGTCGGTATGCGACCTGTATGTGTATGATGAATGGAGACTGAACGTGTCATGGTAGTTTTTTACGCGTCGCGACTTTGGCTCTCATACGTATGCTTATCAATATCGATATGTGTATTATTCATGACATTATCAATCTTATATGCCTATTATCCACATCATCATCGATATTATACATCAATCAAGCTTAATATCATCCTCTTTATGGCTTTTTTCCATTGGAAGATCTTCTGTGAATGCAACAATCAGATATCCAACCAATACAATGTTAGCAACTAGTGCTGCGAGTCCACCTGATAGTAGATCGTTACGTCCTGTCATTGTTAGTCTTGCCCATATATGCGTGAGTATGATATATGTTAATACATATAATGTATACATATCGTACATATCGTACATATCGTACATATCGTACATATCACATATCACATACATCATAGATCACAAATCACATATCACATATCGCATATCACATATCAGGAACATGATATGCATTTATGTATATATGACATTGACCTATGATATATCAGACATCCATGAGAACATACCGAAAAGCCATTGTGTGCTGAAAAAAGTCACTAATGGGCCAAACACCATTGCAACGGTGAATACTATAAGCTTCTTGAGAACGGTTCTGTAAAGTTAGTATGACGTCTGGTTGTATATGAGACTCAAATACTTACACAGGAATATCAACGGCCATTATACTTTCTTTGTAGGGTTATAAGTTTGTATGGCTGTACGGTTGTATGGCTGTACGGTGTATGGTTGTATCGATGTACCTGAGAAGAGAGGAAAAATTCGCGAAATCCACGATGTCGTCATACAACCAACCATCCATCTATGTATTCCTCTCCTTATACTGAACGAACGAAAATACGAGTGACATAAATAGCTGGATTCTACATCAAAAGAGGGGAAGCACACGGGGTTATCACAATCCCAACAAAGTGGGGCCAAGGATTCCAAACGCTTACGTAATATAAATCCCCCGCGAAAGAAAAAAAAACACTGTCTGGTGATTGAGAACGCGAGGGAGAGAAAAACATTGGCGGCTAATGCCTCTTATAAAAGAACTCCTATCCATTCACACTATATCTCTTTTCTATAGCATCCCTCCACCACCACATCCCTTCTGCTAACCAACAAATAATCTGACTCATCATCTGCTAACCATAAATTGGTACCGCCCAGCTACCCACCAGGTTATATACGGAGACTTGCCGCCCTGTTTTGCTGCCTGCTGCTTCTTCCCCCCTTCTTTTGCTCTCATTTGATAACGTTTATACACAAACTTATGATGACAGAAGAGAAAAAGAGCAAGAACCCGTTGAGACTGCTCAGAAGGTCGGTTTCAAATACTCATCCGGTTGTGCCGCCCGCTGAGAATATCCATCACCATCCACCTTCTTCAAGTGTTCCCGCTCCATCGACATTAGCTACTAAGCCTCCAATCATCGGCAGAGCAAGAGCAAACACTGCCAGCAAAGATGCTTTGTTCCAGCCCAAGCCAATCGCGCGTTCAAACACAATGGGCTCAGCGGCTAAGATAACTTCAAAGAATTTGAATCCGTTCACTCTCAAGAACAATGAAACTACAACGGGTGGTACATCCATAGCAGCACCACGCACGCACCACGCACAGAGAGCACCTTCAAACACACCCTTTTCAGGTTCATCCTCCAGAAGTGTATCACAACTATCTGTTCATGGTGTTGCATCAACTGATGACGATAAAAAGAACATTCTACCTTTACCTATAAAAGACCCAAACTCTGTCCTTCCGAAAGAACTACAGCAATTGCATTCAACGTTTGCAGATATGTTCCAAATACCAACAGACACTGCTAAGGATAAAAAACTGGGCGATGGTGCAAGTGCAGTTGTTCGTGTCATTCAACATAAAAAACATCCAGGGAAATATTTTGCATTGAAGAAGTTCCTTATGCTTGATAATGAAACTCCAGAACATTTCTATGAACGTGCAGCTAAAGAATTCATTATCGCAAAGAAACTTTCTGGAAGTTTGCACATTGTTGATACTTATGCATTGGTCAAAATTGCAACAACAACAACTTTCAATAGAGGCTGGGGGTTTGTATTGGAGTATTGCAAAGGTGGTGACCTCTTCAGTATGATAACAAGAACTGGGTTCAAATCTTCAGAGGCTAATGATAAAAAGTGTCTTTTCAAGCAAATCGTTTCTGGTGTCAAATTCTTACATGATAACGGTATTGTTCATAGAGATTTGAAACCTGAAAATGTCTTGATTGTACCACCAGGAATTTGCAAACTCACAGATTTTGGTGTCGCAGAATATGCTCGTGAAGATTCAACAGACTTGAATTCAAAAGTCAGAAGAGGAACAACATTTGTCGGTTCTCCACCATATGTACCACCAGAAGTTCACGATGTTCAAAAAATCAAATCTTATGATCCATTTGCAGCAGATATGTGGGCCCTGGGAATGATTTTGTTTTGTATTTTCTATACAAACACAATCTTCCGCAAAGCTGCTGGTACAGATAGTATGTACAGAGACTTCAAACAATCTTTCGAAAGATTTTCCCAAAGTCATCCATCTTTCAAACACAGAGATTTCAATATCTACCCAGGTCAAGAATTCAAACATGCAAAGGAGTTTCCAGATGATGGTACTTCAAGAATTGCATGGAAATTGTGTGATCCTAACCCAGATACAAGATATACAATGGAGGATCTTTGGTTGGATCCAGCTTTCATAAACATACAAACATGTACCGATGAGGATAATCCGGATCACCATCCACAATACTGGAAGATCTGTCAAGAAATTATGGAGTTACCAGAAGGTTTAGAATCATCTGAAGAAAAATCTGCCAAAGGCAGCCCAACTTTCAAACCAAGTCGCTCAATGTTGGATTTCACGGAAGCTGCTACACAGGCACTGAAAATCTCTACAGATTCCAATGGTGAATATTCAACTCCACCATCTTCTGCAGTTTCTCCAGCTACTCCAGTTACATCAGCCAATTCACCACCGTCTATCCCAGTGCCCCCACCAACAAACCCATTGAACAGAGAATCGAACTCTCTTCCAACACTTGATGAAGTTTCTGAATCCGTTTCAACATCGCCTACTACCGATATGATGGGCTCATTGAGTCTCCATGGTAGTATGTGTGACGAAGCAATCAATGGGTCTACAACACCACTTCATAATCCTTCAACGGAATCATTATTAACATTCTCACCAAGAGTTGTTAACGGTTCTCCACCTCGTTCCATGATTGATTCTATGAATGACCCATCGCCGGTGCACACAGCACCTATGATGAGAGCTCAATCCTTTTCAAGCATGAACTCAAGAGCAAGTAACAAAAGTGTTGGAAGTTTACCTATTGGTATAAATCCAAAGGTTAAACATGATCACATGGGGGTTCCAAACTTCCATAACAAGAGTTCAAGATAGGTATGTTGGGTTAGGGTCTGGATACTGGGGTTGGAATTATTTATATCGGTTAGATTGTTTTACGTTTGTCATTAATAAAGTGTGTTTTATCTCTCAATATGAAGTATATGCAGGGATCGTTCATCTAAATCCATAAGATCTAATTCTCTTCTCTCTGGCTTCTCTGAACTTTTTTGAGTACCACCAGCCGTAAACAACACCAGCCATACTACCACCTAGATGAGCAGCATAATCAAACGACCCCCATCTCATGAAGCAGCCAACACCGTTCCAGATAGTTGCACCAAGGAATGCCACCCACGCACCACCTGGAATTGGGAACACGAATAACATGATTTTTGCGGTTGGAATGAGGTACGAAAATGCACCAAAGACACCGAATAGAGCACCGGAAGCACCAAGAGACGGGACCGAGACCGGTATCCTGAACAGGATCGGATATGCAATTGACACCAACGATGCTATGGCAGCAGAGTTCAGGTACAGCTGTGTGAAATTGGAGGCACCAAGCATGCTCACTAACGAGGTACCGAAAGAATACAATGCAAGCATATTGACACCGAGATGCCAGAACTCCTGGTGCGAGAACGCTGAGCCGATAACACTCCACGATGAGTACATGTTGCTCTTCTCCAGCAGCGCATATCTGTTCAGCAGGCGCCAATATTTAGGCAATTGCCAGGCACCAAAGACACACACATTCATACCGATGAGCCCGTACACCAGATGTGTCGGGTGCTTGCTGAAATAGCTTAGTGGTGGGAGCTGGTACAGATACGGCACTGTTAGCGTTGTTGCCGTGATGAACAGCCCCGAGAAAATGGCAGCTTTCTTGAGTGTTTCCCAGTTCTTGCCATAGTGGTAGTTGGAGACTCTGATGAACTTCACCATACCCGTGGAGTGGAACTCCTTGATCTGCACCAATTGGCGAGAAGTGCTTTGCTTGAAGGACCGTGGAAGCATAGGGAAGAGCGCAGACTTGAGCATGGTGCTTATCTGTGGGGATACGAGTGCACGTGACGGCGTGCGACTCAGATTGGCCACATTTCCCAGAAAGAAGTGTTTTCCACACTGAGTGACGAATCGTGAGCTCATTGTTTAGAGTTTGTATTCTCTTGCTTTGCTTTGTGAAGTGGAGGGTTTGTAGTTCTCTTGTTGGTGGCGATCGATGTGGGTAGCTGGTGGTGTCCGGGTGTGGAAGCCGCAATAGTTAGCCCTACGCTGGGAGTGCACAATATAACCAATACGTAATTATAGTACGGATGTTTCCGGCGATGCTGGCGTAATTAATATTAGTATCAATACGATATATTGTAAATATATGAAATATTATGGATGTTCGTTGATTCAAAAATGCGAGACTAATATTAATGCCCCCTCGTGCCTGGATCATCATCGTACCCTTCGTATACGAGCACACACGAAAAAAGCGCGTGTCGATCTCTTCATAAACATTGCCATATTAAATTACATCGCCATAAAAACCCCATAAAAACGCCATAAGCTAATGCTCAATCCAAAAACCCAACACAAGGAGTTTGCTGGTGCCTTCGGTGCCACACTCATCAGCGTCGGGCTCCCATTGCTGCTTGTTGTGTTCTACCAGCTCACAAACCCGCGATACCATCTCGAGGGCATCTCTTTGGACTGGGATCAATTCACACGTTTTGACAAAAAATGGTGCTGTATCTGCTTTGATAAACAAGTATGGACTTACTACCTGATCTGGTTCTTCTCTCTTGTGTTTTTCGACCTCGTCCTGCCTGGAGAGTACAAGAAAGGTGTCGTTCTCAGAGACGGCACTCAGCTCGAGTACAAGATCAACGGCATTGCTCTGAGCTCCCTTCTCATCGTTATTTTGGCCACAAGATACCAATTGACTCTGGGCCAGATGCCAGAGCTCGTCTATCTCTACGAGCACATCCTGGAGTTCACCGTTGTCGCTGTTATCTTCTCGTTTGTCCTGGCGGTGTTTGTGTACGTGATGTCATTTGTACCGCTTCGTACCCCAAACGGCCAGGGCACCAATGAAAGAATCCTCGCCGTTGGTGGTAACTCTGGGAATATGGTATATGATTGGTTCATCGGCCGTGAACTCAATCCTAGAATTCTGGCTTGGGATATCAAGCTGTTCTGCGAGTTACGTCCAGGAATGCTGCTTTGGTTATTACTCAACTTGGCTTCTTTGCACCACCAATGGCTAACATTCGGCGAAGTTTCTGACTCAATGTGGCTTGTTGTTGCTCTACAGACTTTCTATATCTTTGATGGTGTTCTAAACGAGGAGGGCTGTCTCACAATGATGGATATCACTACGGATGGGTTCGGATTCATGCTTTCATTTGGCGATTTGGCCCTGGTGCCATTCGCTTACTCTTTACAAGCCCGCTACTTGGCCGTTCATCCTGTTCAATTGGGCCTAAGTTACTCAATCTTCATCGTTGTGTTGGGTGCTGTTGGTTTCTACATCTTCAAAGCTTCAAATAACCAAAAATCTGCATTCCGTCAAGGCCAGCTACAGCATATGAAGTCCATCCAGACAGAACGCTCAACAAAGCTGCTTGTTGATGGCTGGTGGAAACTGTCCCAACACATCAACTACTTCGGTGACTGGCTATATGCCTTGTGCTGGTGCTTACCAACTGGATTCGTTACCCCATTGACATATTTCTACATCGTATACTTTGCCTCGTTGCTGATTCACAGACAGACGAGAGATGAGACAAAGTGCAGAGAAAAGTACGGTAAGGCATGGGAAGAGTATGAGAAGCAAGTTCCATACAAGATTGTTCCATTTGTCTACTGATGATGAACAGCAAAATGTGTATGAATCAACAAAACAAAACAAATAAAACAATGATCCGTGCTCAACACGGCTGTAAGCTATAGACTTTGGAGGATCGATCCCAAAGTTCTTCTATCAATGGCACAACACCCACATTTTTTCTCACTGGGCCTTCTTTTGGTCGGCTTTTCTCTCCAGGGCACCGTAACTGATATCGAGCGATGCGAGCCATGAGATGGCAGTGATTAGAATGGCCAGTAGGAAAGCGGATATGAGAAGCGCAGACAAAAGGCCAGGTGTGAAGATCTTCGGCTCGTATGGAGCAGAAGTGGTAGTGGCAGTGGCAGATGCGAGTGTTGTTGAGAGGGAAGGCATTCTTATGTGATGAAGGACAGGAAGAAGTGGAGATTACGGCTCAGAAAGCTCACGGTGTGTTAGGTTGTAAGTGCTGCCTGTTTATCTGGCGGCCAGCACAGTAACGTTGCCGGCCGGGTAACAGCACGTGATCAGAGGCCACGGTTCGAGCCTGGGAAACAGCATTTGATTTTTCCCACACGGCGATTGTTCGGCGGGGTTGGCGGGCGGCGCGAAAAGAGGGGAAGAGGAGCTCTCGGAATTGACCGAATGCGGTAACCGGATGTGCTAGCTGGCAAAGCCGAGTGTTTTTATTTTTTTTTTATTAAAGCCGGAAGCCACAACTGCACGTTGGGCGGCTAATGTAAAAAAACCATTCAACAAGCCATTCACAAACCATCAACCACCACCTCTCAGCGTACACAAATACCCACAAACCCGTACAAAAGAACTCCCACACACACGAAACATGAACAGGGAGCCGGCGATCTCGAATCTTTCAAACGCCCTCAAATCTGTGAGTCTTGACGGCCAGCCCTCGACTCAGCAGCTCCATCAACACCTCCAGGAGAACAACCAGAACCCTCAGAGCAGCAGTCGTATCTCGGAGTTGTTTCGGAACTTGCCAGATGAAGGGTTCACGCTCTTCTCGCACCGCTCAGCTCCCAACGGGTTCAAAGTTGCGATTGTGCTCTCAGAGCTCGGTCTAGACTACCGTACAGTCTTCCTAGACTTCAACTCTGGCGAACAGCGTGCTCCAGAGTTTGTTCAGATCAATCCAAATGCCCGTGTACCGGCGCTCATAGACCACTCTGCTGACCAGCTTTCGCTCTGGGAGTCAGGGGCCATCATGCTTTATTTGTGCCAGAAGTTCGTACGTGAATACGGAGAATGCCCGCTATGGCCCGCTGATAACCTCGCAGACCAATCTCAAATCATGTCATGGCTCTTTTTCCAAACCTCGGGACACGCCCCTATGATCGGCCAAGCACTACATTTCCGCTATTTCCACTCACAACAGGTGCCAAGCGCAGTACAACGATACACAGAAGAGGTTAGACGAGTTTATGGCGTTGTGGAGATGGCCCTTGCAGAGAAAAGAGAGGCGCTGATCATGGAACTGGATACCGAAAACGCTGCTGCTTACTCTGCAGGTACTACACCTCTGTCACAGTCTAAGTTCTTCGATTACCCAGTGTGGCTTGTCGGTGAATCTATCTCGATTGCAGACTTGGCTTTTGTCCCTTGGAACAACGTTGTTGATAGAGTTGGTATCGACATCAAAGTGGAATTCCCAGAGGTTTATAAATGGACAAAACACATGATGAGAAGACCTGCAGTGGTGAGAGCTCTGAGAGGCGACCAGTGATGAAAAGACAAGAGAAAAGACTGATGATGTCTCCCCTGACATGACACCCTTCAACGCATTTCTACGCATGCTAAGTAATGATCCACGTACACAACTCGCTTATTTGTTATGACCTACTAAACTGCATTACGAACCCTGTAGCAAAAAAAAAGATATCCGTAAAATTGAAAGATTAGTAACCACTGTCGTAAAAGAATATAACTAACACCATCGTAAACATAAAGAGGGGAAGAATTGAAGCTGTGTTTGTGGGGAAAGCGGAGGTTTAATACCTCAACAAGATAACAGGTTGTGTGTCCTGCAACAACCCCAGCGATAGGAACACGTTTTGTCAGGTGGAGATAGGAGAGAAACGCGTGCAGTATGTGTGGTTGCCTAATGAGTGCATTGGGCAAACACCGTCGATGGAAGAGATAACAATAGGAGTAAAAGAGAAGAGTTCTTCCAACGGAATAGTCTGTGTTGTAAATTCGTGTTTGTGATGCGCCGCGTCGTCTGCAATGTCTCCTAGACAGGTGCTCACATGTCAAGAAGCGTGTTCAACTCAATCTCACCAAAAGTGTTCTCACTGGAGTAGAGCACGTACAAGAAGCCGTCCTCGTCCTTGTGCTCCTCGTAGATGGAGCTCACTGTAGCAGCTGTTGGTGGCAAGATGTCATTGACAAAGATGAAGATAGCCTTCTCTGGTGGCAAGTTGATTCTCTTTCTGATGACGTAAACGAGCTGGCCGATAGTCAAGTCGTATGGAACCAAGTACTTCTTCTTGTCGATCTCAGGCAAGTTGGACTTTTCTGCTCTCTCACAGATAATTGGGATTCTGTTGTCAAATCTCTGGAGGATCTTTTGGGCCTCGGCCTTTCTCTTTTCTACGCTTGTTGTTAGTAATGTGTCACACCCCTACTTCCCCTTCCCACACAGGCAAAGAGCGTGTGCTGGTCAAAAGGAAACACCGAAAAACAATGCTTACCAAATGGGTGTTCGTCTTTGAACTGGAATCTCATAGTAGTAGCGCTGGTTTGTGTTTGTTTGCTTGTGCCTGGGATGGATAAGCACGCGTTTGTTTGTGTGTTTTTGGTGGCGGTTTTTGTGATAAGCAAGCCATCGCCTCCTGAGGTGTCCGGGTGTTCCCGCTGCCCCCTCCCTTGCCCTCGGAAGTCTTTCTCTTATCACTTCCGGGGGTAAGTGCGGGTGTGGGGTCCCGCCGAAAATCAACAAAGAAACGTCTCTCTATTCAATGTGCTTTTGATTCGGGGTTTGGTCATCGTTCAGAGATGTCCTCCAGGTACACTACACGGCCAGCAAAGAAGCTCATTGAGGCCACAGGGAAGTGCTCTGAGACGGTAGGTTGACTGAGTTTGTGTGGGAGTACAACAACTAACGAAGGAGATCAGGCCACGCTCTACGGTGAGTGTATTCTCCTCCACTACCAGGAACTAAGGAAGGACATTTGCGGAGAAGAGTTTCACCAGTTCAAACAGTGTGTCCAGAAGAGTCTGGGACGGAAGTTTTGATTTTGAATTACATCAGACGTTGTCTGGAAGACCCATCTCTTTGGAGCTCAAACATTGTACATTGTACGCAGATATTACACCGTGTGTTTAGATATTTATCTTATTTATTTATCGGAAAACGTGGCAAAATGTACAAATTAGTGAGATCTGCACCACAGAGTCAGATCCCTATTTAGATTCTCAAGATTCTGAGCTGGAAGATGGTGTCGTTGATGGATTGCTCCTCGTCAGCAACAACTTCCTTGTCGGACTCAGAGAATGGCTCCAAGGTTCCTCTCAAAGTCTTGTTCAACATGTCTCTGTGAGTCTCAACAACGCTCTCAAAGTTGATAGTGTCCTTGATCAAAGAGTACTGAACGGCAACATCCTCAGTGGCCTCCAAACCACCCTTCTTTCTGAGTCTCTGGATACGGTTGACCAACTCACGAGCAAGACCCTCAGTCTTCAAGTCATCATAAACGTTGATATCCAAGATGATCAAAACGTCTTGATCGGTTCTAACTTCCTGACCCTCAGTGGCCTTACCCTCTGGCAAACCTCTCTGGACAGACAAGTCACCAGCAACGAGATCAATACCAGCAACGGTGATCTTACCAGTGCTAGCGTACTCCTCAACTTCAGCAGTGGTCAAAGATGGGAGGGCAGCCTTAACCTTCTTAGCATCACCCTTCAACTTCTTACCCAAAACTGGCCAGTCAGCAACAGCGGTGTACTCAACACCGTACTTCTTCTCGTCAGAGGTGATGACCAAGTCACGGACGTTCAACTCTTCGATAATGTAAAGCTTCAAGGCCTCAATATCCTTCAGGTAGTCTTCATCACCGTGGATGATGATCATCTGTTTCAATGGAGTCTTCAAGGAGATCATCTTCTTCTCACGGATGTTACGACCAAGGTCGATAACGGTCTGCATACGCTTGACAGCAGTCTCAATCTTCTCGTCGAACAACTCCTCACGGACAGTTGGGTATGACAAGAAGTGGACGGATCTGAAGTCCTCACCGTACTTAGCCAAGTCCTCTTCAGTGAACAAAACCTTCAATCTCAAGTAGATAGTATCAGCCAAGAATGGAGTGAATGGAGCCATAGCACGAGACATAGCGAAAAGGGCCTCAGTCAAAGTGTTAAGAGACTTCTTAGTGTCCTCGAGAGAAACTTCACCTTTGAGACGACGTCTGTTGAATCTAATGTACCAATTGGTCAACTCATCAATGAAACCAAGCAATCTTGGAACAACAGTGTAGAGTCTGTACTCCTCCATTTCTTGGTGGATGAACTTAACAAGGGATTGCAAAGAAGCCAAGATCCATCTGTCCATAACGTTGTCAGAAGCGAAAGAGGAATCATACTTGAAGTCAATGTCCTCGTTCTTCTTGAGCAAAGCAACAGAACCTTCCAGGAACTTAACACAGTTCCACCATGGAAGCAAAACCTTGGAAACAACTTCCTTAACACCTTCCTCCTTGAATTTCAATGTTTCAGCACGCAAGACTGGGGAGTTGATCAAATACAATCTCAAAGCATCGGCACCGTACTTCTTCAAAACAATGTTTGGATCTGGGTAATTTTTGAGACGCTTGGACATCTTCTTACCATCTGCTGCAAGAACAATACCGGAGACAATGACGTTCTGGTATGGAGCAGTGTTGAACAAGTGAGTACCCAAAACAGTCAAAGTGTAGAACCAACCTCTAGTCTGGTCCAAACCTTCAGAGATGAAGTTAGCTGGGAATCTCTCATGGAACTTCTTCTGGTTCTCGAATGGGTAGTGACCGGAAGCATATGGCATAGAACCAGACTCGAACCAACAGTCAAACACCTCCTCAACTCTTCTCAAAACACCCTTACCCTTCTGAGATGGGATAGTGATGTCGTCGATTTTGTCTCTGTGCAAATCAGTGATGTCATCTCTACCTGAGAGCTTCTTCAACTCTTCAATGGAACCGACACAGACCATCTCTTCGAAGTCGTCAGAAACCCACAATGGGATTGGGGTACCCCAGTATCTGTTTCTGGAAACGTTCCAATCACGGGCGTTAGCAATCCAGTTGGTGAATCTCTTTTCCTTGATGACGGATGGAACCCATCTGGTCTTGTTCACATTGTTCAACATGTCTGGGATGATCTCTTTGATGCGGACAAACCAAGCTGGAACAGTTCTGTAGAGCAATGGAGTATCCGATCTCCAGCAGAATGGGTAACTATGCTTGATTTGGGTTGCACGCAACAAGTTACCGGTCTCAGTCAAGTGCTTGATGATTTTGGAGTCGGCATCCTTAACGTAAATACCCTCCCACAACTTGACCTCCTTGGTGAAGAGACCATTGTCGTCGACTGGGTTTGGTGGAAGCAGATCCTCGTTGATGACACCAGCAGCGGTGGCAGCGACGAAATCCTCCTCACCAAATGCTGGGGCCTGGTGGACGATACCGGTACCAGAGTCGGCAGAGACGTAGTCGGCGCTGATGATTCTGAAAGCGGTGGCCTTGAACTTCTCGTAGAAGTAGTCGAAGAGTGGAACGTACTTCTTACCAACAAGGTCCTTACCCTTGATCTTCTCAACGATCTTGTACTTCTCGGCAGATGGCTTCTTGTACAGAGTGCTGAGCAGGGCCTCCAACAAAATGAAGTACTTGTCCTTGTTCTCGTCGTAGATCTTGACATACTCAAACTCTGGGTTGACGGCAAGGGCGATGTTGGAAGGCAATGTCCATGGGGTGGTGGTCCAGGCGACGAAGAAGGTCTTTGGGTCGTCAACGGTCTGGAAACCGATGGTGACGGCTGGGTCCATCACGTCCTTGTAGTTTTGCTGGGCCTCGAAGTTGGCCAATGGAGTGGTGAGACCAGTGGAGTAAGGCATGACTCTGACACCTCTGTAGACTTGGTTCTTGTCGAAGAGCTGCTTGAAGACCCACCAGACGGACTCCATGAACTCTGGGTACAGCGTTTTGTAGTCGTTGTCAAAGTCGATCCAACGACCAACACGGCCGATGGTCTCTCTCCATTCGTTGGCGTATCTCATAACAATGGCACGGCACTCCTCGTTGTACTTGTCGATACCCATTGCCATCACATCGGCCTTTCCTGTGATGCCGAGCTTCTTGTCGATCTCGTGCTCGATCGGCACACCGTGGGTATCCCAGCCAAATCTTCTCTCAACGTGGAAACCATTCATGGTGGCGTAACGTGGGACAACATCCTTGATGGTGGAGGCCAGAATATGGCCGTAGTGGGGAGTTCCTGTGGCGAATGGTGGACCATCAAAGAAGGCGAACTCAGGCTTGCCCTCAGTGAGCTCCAGCGATCTGTGGAAGGCGTCAATGTCGTTCCACATAGCGAGGACTTTCTCCTCCTCGCGTGGGAACGAGAACGGTTCGTCTGACATGGCGTGGAGTATTTATATAGTAGCCTTCTAGTTAGCCGCCGAGAGAATGGTGAAGATGGAAGGTGTCTGATGACTCTTTTTTTCCACTTCGCGACGGTGATGCAAAACACCCGGACACCACGAAAGCTAGCCGCCCAGCTCATCGCGGAGCCTTTCGTAACCTTTTGTGTGGGAACCACACCATCTTGAGCCTTAAAACCGCCAAAAACTAAATAAAAAACACACACAATATGTTCAGGAGCCGGCTCCCGCGTGTGTTACGCTTTCATATTGCCCAGTACTCCAATATGGCTGTTTCGGAGCCGGCCGTTGGAACGCTCGTCTCCAAGATCCAGCTGGACACCGTTCCGCAACCATCGCCGTTGACGACGGTGCTAAACTCCACAAAACAGCCACTGACGCCCTCCAGGCTCATTGAACTGAGAGAGAAGCACGAGAACAACATAGTGAACCGGTCTCTGCTGATGTCGAGCTTTTCCGGGCTCGCACCAGACGTTTTCAGCTCGCTCACCAATCAGATTCGGTCACAACTCCATCTTCCACAGACACAGGCACTCATAGTCTCAGAGCTGCTCAGGATGATACGCACCGGTGATCTTCACACCTTCAAGAACGTTGTCTCCTCTTTGGACGGTGTCAATATTGGCCCAGCAGCCGTCAAGCTGGTATCCAAGCTGAGTGTCATCCCCGAAGCCGGCTTCAAGCAGGAAATGTACCATATTCTCTCGCTTATGTGCTCCTACTGGAATAACCCCATACTCGGAGCCACCGTTGTTCTGGGACCCGGGTTCGCCAGCAGGGAGGCTGTAAACATCACCGTTCGTGCTCTTTTGTCCAAAAATCCCAGATACGAAGAGCTCACTCTCGACCTGATCATGAAGATAGGATCCAAGTACCATTACAGGTTTGACGAGTCAGAGGTATCTCAGATCATGGAGAAGCTGTCCCAAGTGCACGAGCGGTCTCAGATATACAAACGAGTCACCACATTCATCGTGGACAACACGACATTCACTACACGAGACAAGCAGATCAAGAAGACATACGACATGATCCTACACGACGGATATACACATAACTCCTCCGGGGTTTATCTCGGCTGGAGATCCATCATGAATGCCTATCCTACTATAATGGACCACGAGCCAAAGATCATCGCCGCAGTGCTGCGATCGATGCTCAAGTCCAAACAGTACCACTACATTGCCGATGAGATTGTGGCCCAAATCCCGCAGAGAGCATACTCCCACCCCTTCTTGGTGAGGCCGTTGCTGGAATATGCCTTCAAGAAGAGCGATATTACGCTGGTCAATGAGATAGTTAAGCGATTGGAGTCACCCGTACCGAAAGGCGTGCTGAGTACGCTACTCAAGGTGAACATGAGACTCGGTGATTACTCAGGCATGGAGAGCATTATGCAACAGATCACCGCTTCTGGAGGCATGACACCCCAGGACTACGCTACCATTGTCCATGGATTGCTGAAGAAAGGCGACTTCATTGATGCAGTGAAGTTCTGTCAGAACATTCCCATTGTGGCTGCTTCTGGTGCCTATCTGAAGCTGATCAACCATATGGTTGATGTGAACGGTGTATGGAAAGAGACAGAGTTCGCTGTCGTACAGAGCTTGATTGAGAAGATGGAAAAGGAGTTTTCTTTTGGCTCCCGTCAGGGCAGAGGCTTTTGGAACTTGGTTGGGTCGTTGTACATCAAATACCTAACCCGAAACTTCGGAGCAGACGGTATCAGAGACGCAAAGCTGATCTATGAGCGAAGCGTTAAGGACTATACATTGAAGGCTTATAACGCAAAGTATCACAAGTCCCCGATCCTGGAAAGCCACAAGATTGCTACAAACCCATTCATTGTCCCCGATGACCGTCGTGACTCCATAAGATTGTACATTGATGCCCGCTCTGCCAGTGTTGTTGTGAAGACGATCATGGATGCTGCGAAGAGGAACAAGATGAAACCTACTGTTGATTGGGCAATGCTAGAGCTAGTCGAGTTGGGAATGACACCAAAGGAGGTCAAAGTCGACCTCACGAGGAAGTACAACCCTCTAGCTCGCGGTCTCGGCCTAAGGGACTGGGAGAACCAGGCCAAGTTCGAAGAGTTGTGGGAGAAAGGCTCTGTTGAGTTCGCTAAGGACGGTGTCCTGAAAGACATCCCCGACAAGTTTTGAATGAGTTTACGATTTCGAGTGTACATATTCAATGAACTGATGACCGATAGATATGATTAGAAGTAGTCGTGAAGTGTCATTATGATTCTCGTATGTAAGAAAGCTAGAGCAATAGCGTGATACTAGAGCCTTACAAGAGCTGGTGGAGCTGTCCATAGTTGCAAATCAACAGAGATGATGGTTCATGGCTTGGAAAATCTCTTCCTGATGAGCTCATTGAGCGAATGGCCTTCCGGTCTCTGGACACGCTTCTCGTACGAGTAATAGGCAGCAGTACCGACGACGACTCCGAAAACAGGATCGATATATCTGGTGATGAAAGTTAGTGCTTGTGGTAGAGGAACGCTGGTAAAGGCAACGGGACGTACTTCGAGATGAGGTATCTGTTCATGCCGGGTTTTGCGTGGTTAGCGCTCGCCAAGAAGAGAAATACGGGTTCTTCGTGATGATGTATGGGGCTTTTCATGGCTTCAGCGGGATGTCCGGGTGTTTTGGCCCAAACGTCAACAAACAAAACACAGCGTACTCTCCTGGAGCGAACTACCGCATTAGACGCCAGTCACGTGCTCAAAATGGTACAACAGCTCTCACTCTTCGGGCAGATTCTGCAGTCACAGCACGAGCTCACCAAAATTACTTTGAGTACGTTGACGGGGGCTCCGCCTGCTCCGTTCACCACACAGACACTGCTATGCTCGCCTCGAAACATCGTGAAGTACGAGTCCAACTCCAAAAACCAACAGCACGAACAGTATAAAATCCACTTGAAAACACCCTACAACGAAGACGTTGCTGACAGAGCAGAGTACACCGAGTGGTCGCTTCAGGTATCGGACGTTCCGTCCGCTGGAAAGAGGAAGATCTCTACACAGTCGATATTGGAGTCGTGCATCATAGTCCAGAAGGGCCAGTCCATAGACACGGTTCTGAAAGGTCTGGGGTACGTTGTTGAGAAGGAGTATCTGATCAGAGGCGAGCGCGTCTTTTACGGAAACATCGTCATTGAGCTCTTCCAGATCATGATCAAGACCGACGGTGAAGATTGGAAGGCGTTGGATGATCGTTCTTATATCATGAAGTGCTTTATCAACGTTGAAAAGGCTACAGACGTGGAGAACCTGCAGAACGCCAGCCAGGAGCTGATCAGTCTCAAGAATGAACTCGTAGGGCTGGTGGATCTGGATATCCCAGACCGCAATGTTATGGACTCGAGAATCGGGCTAAGGAAGTGATATAATATGGGTTCCAGAATCGAAGAAATTAATGCATAAGCTATCGGCTCCTAGTGCAGGTTTCAAAAAATGTAATAAACAGTAGTAGTATACAAAAAGGTAATAATGACATCACTAAAAAGGGTTCATGCAAATTTATTGGGTCCAAGGACTGAAGGGCTTCACTTGTTGAGCTTGTCCAACTTAGACTTGGCCTTCTCGAGTTTTCTTCTCTTCGTTCTGAGCTCCTCCTGTCTGGTCTCCTTCTGCTCGTTGGAGTACTGCATCTTCTTGTACAACTTCTTCTGCTTGTTGGACATCATGATCATCTTGAGCTCCTTCTCCTCCTCTTCGGCAGACTTAGCACTCTTTCTCTTCTTCTGCTTCTTGTCTTGTGTGGCATCCTTGACATCACTGTACTTGACACCTCTGGCCTCCATCTCAATCTCCTTTTGAGCAGCGAGCTCCTCGTCCTCCTCCTCGTCCTCCTCAGCGTCCTCAACCTCTTCGTCCTCATCTTCAGACACCTCCTCGCTCTCCTCGTCTGCATCGCCCTGCTCAACCTTCTCCTCTGGGTTGTAGCCAGCAGCATCACCCCATGGAGACAAGTGTGGAGGCAAGGACTCACCTGGCAAGTAGTCGTTAACTGGACACAAAGAGCCCTTGTTCAAAGAGTCAAATACCCACTGTGGCTGAACGTACGTTCTTCCTTGGACTTTGCCCAAAACCTTTGGTCTGTCGACAATTTGATGTGTAACCTTGTCCAATGGGAGGTCTGAAACGTCTTCACCGTTCATCTTCAACTCGTCAATTGTGAGCTCAGAGATCACCTGGCCACCACATGAGAGGATCAGGAACTCCAGAACGTCCAGCGGAACCTCACGCCCGATGAAGAACACAAACTTGTCGAACAAGTGCGCAACAGCAGAGTCGTAGTGCTGTGGCTGCTGGAGAAGATCACCGGAGTTCTTGTTGTTATCCTCAAACTCGTCAAGCTCAACCTCCTCAACGTTCTCATTCTGCTCCTCAACGTCACCAGTCTCGTGTGTAGCCTTGGAGTCAGCCTTAGCAGCAGCAGCGAGGTACTTAGCATCAACGGTTCTTCCCTCAACGGCCTCGTCAGCCTCAGCGACAGGCACTTCTGGCAATAGCGACTGAGCTGGCTTGTTGGTCTCAAGAATGTACGCACTGAGGCCTCCAACACCCTTCATCTTCTTCTCGTCGAGCTTCGGTGGATACACGAGCCCGGCGTCGGTATAGAGCTTGTAGAGCACGAAATGGAGAAGAGTGGAGTAGAACTCCAAAAACGTCAACATGATTCTAAAGTCGATATCGGACGGGATATTCTGCGGATATTTGAACGGAACAAGCCATCTGACCTCAACACCCTTCACATTGGCCTCGTAGTAGACACCTTTGATGGAGACAAACACCTTTCTCAGAGCCCTCTCGCGGGAAACGTAAGCGAGCCACTGGTTGCAGATCTCGTTGGCGTCCTTCGTCACACGAGCACTCACCTTGTCTGTGGCAGGCATGATGGCAAACAAAAATAGCATGTTGAGAGCATCGTCGATGTCTCTGAGAGCGTCTGGGAACGTCGGGTAGCGCTCCTTGATCACGTGATCCAGCTTATACTTTGGACGGTTCTCCTCCAGGCGCTTAGCGTCGCCAACCTCACCTCTTCCGAGGGCCTTGTTGAGCTTCTTGGAAAAGGCCTTGTGCTCACGGAACTTCTGCAGAATCGGCTCGTGCAGCAGGTACTGAATGTCTCTGAAGTAGTAGAAAGTCGTGAGCGCCGTTGAGCCCTTGTTGGCCTTCTTCTTGTTGCGGGGCTCGCGCGGGTAGATTCCCTTGAAGATACAGAGCCTTCTGAAGTCGGCGAGCGACACCTGGAGCTTCTTCACGGCCTGTGTTCTGGTGATGAAGTTCTTGGCGTTACCTCTTGTTCCTTTCTTCTTGATCTTGGACATTGTGGCTGTGTGTGGGCGGGTTTTGGTGCTTAACTATGGGGTTTGGGCTAAGAGAGCTCCTGGCGCACAAAATTTTGCGATGAGCTGCAAAGAATTTTTTCGCTTGGGGCACGCACAGGCCTCTGCTGAATAAGCGCGAACTACCACGCTTTAACACCACACATCGCCTCAACCCACCACTTTTTACACGCAAAAGATGCTCAGGCTCGTCCGTTGCTACGCGACGAAGGTCGGACAGCCTATCACAACGGCAGCAGGGATCCGGTCGCTTTTGGCGTCTCCAAAATGGTCGCCCAGTGAGCTGCTGGGCTCGCCAATCTCTCAGAGAGCAGCCTCCATCGACGAGTCCACAGTGGAGAGACTGCTACAGCTCTCAGGGCTACAGGCAAGCAAAGAGGATTACCCGGAGATGGTGAGGATCCTCCAAGAGCAGGTTCGCTTTATTGACCATTTGCACTCTGTGGAGCTCGACGAGGATGTACAAGAGCAGCTTGTGGGCAAGAGACTCACGCTCGATGACATTGAGCAGCAGATTGAGCAGCAGAGTCCAGACCCGCTTAAGGGTGAGCCTGATGGCTCGTGGGACCCGATGAGTCTGGCTTCGGTGAACAAGCACGGTAATTATATCGTCCGTGAGGGTTTGCTGAAGGAGGAGTGATGGATACAGTGATGATAGCTGCGAAGAGGTGACAAGCACAGTAATGAAAGATACGTCTCATGAAGCTTTCCTACGTAGTGTTTCTTCATTTCTATCGTGTACAAACTTTTGATTCATTAAAATCACTCAAACGTTTTGAGCTTGATCTCATCACCTTCAGGGCTGCTCTTAGCCTGAACCTCTTCGCCAAACTTCACCAATTTCTCAGCCTTTCTCCTCTGTTCGTCATCCAGCTGGGTGATAACACTCTTGAAACACTCGGCACTGATAGTGATCAACGAAACCATTCTCTTGTGAAGGTAGTCTCCCATCTGTGGATGTTCATCCCACACTTGCAGTAGAGTTGGAATGGCAATGGTGTACAAGGGGATGGATGCATGGTTCTTCAACACCAGCACGAGCAACTCAACAAACAGTCTTGAATCCTCATGTGTCAATGCAGCTGATATGAACAATGGCACAAGTTTACACAGAAGGGCATCACTTGTTGCGGTACCAGCCACGGTGATAGCCTTGATGGATTGTGTGGCAAGCTGAGCATTCTCTGGCATATCTAGTGCCTTCATAATGCTCGTCACAATAAGGTCAATATCGTCTGGACCAATTCTCAAAGTAGTCGGTGCTGTAGATAAGAGGACGCTTATTGTGGCAATGGTAATGAATGGTGTGGTGAGTGAGCTCTTGATGGTTTGGTAGAAATTATTGATGATGGTGAAGTCCTCCATAAGAACCAAGTCATGAGTTATCTCCTTAACAGTCGGAAGCATAAGAGGCACCAGCTCGTTAGATATTGGTGATGAATACACCCTCGCAACAATGGATAAGATGCTTGCAAACAGGTCTTGCTTGATTATATCTGGGAAGTATGAGATCATCTTGGTAACTGATATCAACGCCTTCTTTGTCAATTGGACCTCAGCCGGAGAAATCCCAGTGACATGAACATCACCCTCTTTTGGAATGAACTGTGTGATGGATTGAAGGTTCAGCCTCAAAATTTCAAACAATTTATCAGCATTTTGACCAAACTCTTCTTCAGAGTTCATTTCAAAGTAATTGACAAACATTCTTTGTGTGATATCCAAGAGAATAATCTTTTCTTCAACCTCACCAGTGACAACTAAACGTTCCAAGACCTCCATAGTCTCATGGAAAATCTCATCGTAGTAGACCAGCTTGATCAATTCCTTGAAGCCAAGGATCTTGACAAACACACGAAGGATCTTTGGTCTGTCTTCACATTTCAACAACGAAAACACGCAATGTGCATATAACATATAGAAGAAACCTAGTGCATCATTCTGTAGTAGTTCTTGGATAGAAGAGACATCACTCTCAGTGATACACCCGATAACATCAACAAAATTGACCCAGCAGTCATCATAAAACTCATCATTTTTGGAGCTACCATGTTTGATCAATGCAAACTCTTTCAAAGTACTAATCCATAACGGCAACAACAAATCCAAATGCTCATTAACCAGATCATCCAATTCCTTATTTTGACCATCATTCAAAGATTTTAATTCTGCCCAGGCGTTTAAAATCGCCAGCTTGACCCTTCTTTGACCAATTTCACTTGTGATAACAACGTCACTCACTTTGAATTCATCCTTATCAGCAGTCAGATCCTCTAATGCACCAGTTAAAATCTTTGCAGTACGACCAAGCTTTGAAACATCCACAACACCGGATCCAACAAACATAGCAACGACCTTTATGGCCTCTGCAACTAAGAATGGTGATGAGTCGTGCTGGAAAGCTGGAACTAAGGCAGATGTAATCTGAGCCTGTTGTTGTTCCAATAGGGACATAGTTGGGTAGATTGGGTCCTTGGCAGGGGCATATATGAATATGATATCACCAAGGAGTCTGATACCCAAAAGACGAAGCTGTTCAGCCGATGAAGTTGAAGCAGCGAATGATATCTTAATCAAGTCAGAAACACGGGATGCGAGTTCGTTGTAAAGTTTGGTGTCTCTGTGGGTGTACGAGAGCAATTGAGTAATGAAACCAAGTAGTCTATACTTGAATCTCCAATTCACAGTTTCTCCTTTGATCTCCTCCTCATTCTTGTTTGTAATGGATTGTGCCTCTTCATCCTTGACATCGACAACAACTTTCTTATGAGTGTACTTCTCAGCAATCCTTTTGTGTTCTTTCGAGATGGTGTAATGTAGCTGTTGCTTGGAGGTATTGAACAACATTTGCAACTTGATAAACCAACCCAAGTCATATGTTGAGTCCAGCCATTGAGAAACCAGATTGGTCAATATCTCTGATTCTGGTTCCTTCTCCAATGACAACCAGATCAGAGGTTCAACTTCATTTATGAATGTCTTGTCTTCCCTGGTCTTCACCAATTGGGAAATAAGATCCAACGAAAGGTCCAACAATTTAGTAGATGAAGTCATAGGGAACACTTCATTTCTCTCTTCGTACAACTTCAAAGTCAAATCGGAGCCAATGAACATACCAATGTTGTTCAAGATAAGATACTTCAGAACTCCAACGACATTGAAGTATTCTATAGTAGACTCATCGTAAACCATCAGCTCTTGGAGTAGCTTGACTATTTCCAGCCGGGTACTAGCACTGTTTTCGTACCAAAACAAACCACGAATAACGGACTTGACAATTTCCTTGAAGTTCTGATCCAGTTCCTTGATGCCAGGACCGAGACTTGTAACAACGCTTCTCAGAACCCTAGCAAGTACCGAATCCGAATCACAGTCACAATTCAAATTAGAATAGTTCGTGGCTGAAAATCTGCCGTATCTATCATCCAGATAACAATTCTCAACAATATTCAACACTTGAGAAGCTGTTGTAGTGCTCATAGCAACATGTTTCTCGATGATTGTGCTGAGAGAGTCCATAGACCAGGCATGAACAATTGGATGAGGATCCTCGGCCAGTTTCAGCAACACTGGCATTATATCACTGAAATGAGATGAGTTGTAATGGTAGATGTAACTCAAGATCAAGGCATTGAAGGCACGTGAGTCCGAATGCTGATCATCAACAATCTTTTTGATGAATATTGGTATCTGCTCCTTGAGTGAACAATGAGAGATCAATAACCCGATGGCTTCAGAGTTGATAACAAGAAGGTGCTGGGATGGGTATGAGATGTAAAGTTGACGAATGGTCTCAAGCAGGATGTTTCCAACCTGAGCATCAAACTGGAAGTTTTCTCTGTGTGCAACGACAAGAGAGCAGTGGAGAACGAGTGATGCATTGATGGCTTGGGCAATCTTGGTGGATGGGTCAGTTGTTTTTGAGAGGATATGTGTACGCAAGGTCTCCAGAAGTGATAGCTGAACCTTGGTGGATAGTGAAGGGAATACCTTGATGAATATCTCCATGGATGTGTCAACAATGCAGGTTTTCGATGGTGGTGAGAATGTACTCTTCAATGAATAGTCACCGAGTACCGGTTGTGCCAGGTCATGTTCAAGTGCTGTAGAGACTGGACAGAGCAAACTAGATTCAAGCTCGTCAACCCATGTTGCATCAGAGACCCAGCTTTTGATGTTACCATGGGAGAAAGAACCAATAGGTACCGAGATAGTGTCAATACTGTACTCCTTCTCAGACTCGGTGTAATTAATGTCACGAAGCTTGATCATCAGCTCATCAGTGGCGAACCCAGAGAACTTGAGGGTAAGACCATTACTGAAACCGTCATCCTTATCCCATGGTGTGATAGCGTTATTTTTCACCAACATCTCGTAGTTTGGAAGTTCTGCAAAGTTGGCAATAGTCTGGATCATAACAGAACTGTTCTCGGTCTTGACAAAATCGATGCAGGCAAGATAGATTTGGTAACATCTCTTCTTTATTAGATCGGCTAATGGTTCAGCTCCAGAGGTCACTTTTACAGTGCTTGAGAGTGTTCTGAGCTGGTTGAGAGACTCCACAAAGAACTTGGCAGTATGGCTCTTTGGTGATGTGTTGTGAAGGAAACACAGAAGGGCTGTCAGTGCATGACCAACGACATCAAGAGTGGCCAACGGGAAATCGGTCATCGAAGACGTGAAGTCCAGAGACTCCCAAACGGTCATGAACTCATCAGTCAGGCCTTCAACAAAGGCTTTGTCGTTGTAAGTGAAGACACCAGATAGGGCAATCCACGACATGGTTGAGTTGTTCTTGTTCTGTTCCGACACAGTCTTGTGCTCTTTGATTTGACCAATGCAGGAGGTCCAGACCTCCTCGATGACATTCAGTGGAACGTAGTCCTTATCAGCCAGAGAGATGAGATTGGCCACAATGGCAGCCAGACCATGAGACTTGATGGCGATTTTATCTGAAACTTGCTGTTTGCAGTTGTTGACAACCTCGTTCAACGACGTCTCCAGGAGCTCTTTGATGATGGATGGAGATTTCCGGGCCACCTCCTTCAGGACAAGGATAGCATTGGTCTGGACTTCATAGCTTGTCGCAAGACAGAGCTTCCACAGAACGATGCGGTACTTTTCAACACGGTTGTCAGAGAGATTGGAGCAGCTGGATATGATCAAACCGGCAACCTTCAGCGACGTGGTGAGCTTCCATGTATCAGTTTCGGAGTTGATGTGTGGCATGATGGAGTGCTCCAGGATATTGGCCTGACTGGATTCGCCAACCAGAGCCAGAATGTTGCGGAAGTAGTATAGCAGGTGGTTCACTGTTCGGTATTTCCTATTAGGGGAGTACGCGTGGTACCTCTCGTGGGAGTAGATGTCCAATAGCGTGAAGTAGATGGCCTCAAAGTTGGTGAGGACGTAGTCCTCATCACGGATCAAGTTGAGGTAAGTGAAGTGAATCATGGACTCTAGAAGGCCGACCTGTTCCTCGCTGACATTACTGTCCAGATAGAGGTCTTTGTAGAGCTCCAGCGAGGTCTTGGAGTCCCATTCCAGCAGCAAACAGGCCTCTGCAACCGCCTTTGCAGTCTCAACCCTGATCTTCTTGTGCGATCGCAGGCCGCTCTGGATGATGCTCTGATTGGCTGTTTTGAACGCGATGAGGGTAGCGGTTTTGTGGCTCAGAATGGGGCCTAAACTTCCATACAGAGCGGCAAGCCCGTCAATGTTGTCCAGAGACTTCAGAACTTTGCTGAACTTCGTGATCAAGGACTCATTGAGCTCCTCACGGCCACCGTTGCGCATAATCGCGTACCACAGCTGTGCGAGCTGGAGCGTGTTCTTCTCCTTTTTGAAGGCCTTGATCAGCGTGGCCAGCAGCACGGGGATAAAGGACACAATTTCCCGCCCAAACGTCATGTACAGAGATGTCAGAACAACACAACTGAGCGAACGGAGCTGCTGCGGCTTCTTGGTGTCGGTGAATGTGGTCACGTGTCTGTTGGCGGTATCGAAGAGCCCAGAGCGTGATCTGGTGAGAAGCGTAGCGTAGTTCTTGGCAAAAGCGGTGATAACAGGCTGCGAGAGGGAGTCTCGACACTCCTTATGGCGGTCATCGTGGAAGAAGTCTATTTGAAGCTCAATCTCTCGTAGGTATGCGGACACGTCCGTGGTGGAGTCCCCGGCAATGCTCGCGTAGAGCTCGGTGTGCCAATGGAGGAGCAAGTGTGCTCTGTTGCTTGAACCAGCCAGCTGTGAGACGATGCTGGGGCTGTCTACCATTTCGATTGAGGGTAAAATGGACCAAAAGAGCGGGAATTCACAGCGTAATGGAGCTGTTTAGAGCACTTCATTGCCCATGTTGACGTTTCGAGATTTCCAAGAGCGAGGACACGAAAATGCCCGATTGGGAATATTGCTATAATAGGATAATTGCCCAATTCGGAGAGTTAATGCTTCGCGGAGCCCAATTCGCGAACCTTCTACTTCTCTCTTTAGCACGACTTCTCTGTATTTATAGTGCTGAGTTTCTCAGAAGAAGATGTGAGAGAACCGATGTCTACACCCCCAAAGACCACAGTTATTTTCAGTAATATCCCCAGTGGGTGGACCGTTGGCGTGGACCTGCAGTTTTTCAACTCCAATGACCTCCTCAAGGGAATCAAGCTCATCCCTGAGGGTATCCATATAGTACATTGGGCTCAAGACTCCACGAGTGTAAGGACAGGGTTCTTCTTCGAGGCCAAAGAAGGCTCAGTCCACGTTTTGTACTGGGATTCGGCAGCGGAGAAAATGCTTATCGACGATGAGGTTGGTGAGATCAACGTTAAGCAAGAGATGGACCAACTGAGCCGTTACTACCCGTACATGGTCTCGTGTCCTGAGGATAAGCATTGGTCCGAGTTGACGCGCTACATCCAGTTTCGACAGATAGAATACATTCTTCCAGGATCGAGAAATGTCATGGACTCTGTTATGACTTCGACAGACGAGAATAACATCCTCATGGACTCGATCAAGAAGGCTGCAGAGCTACGAGGGAACACCAATCTAGCCAATGATCCGGTGGTGAACTCCATCATTGACCAGGAAGATGAGGAAATCAAGTACACACCAATTGACATGAATAAATCGCTGAGACCAAACAGAACCCCCGAGCAGACGACCCACGACTCATTGGACAAGTCGTGGTATCTCAACCATCTTATCGCTACTCAGTACAACAGTAATGAGAATCTGCTTCTTGGTGAGTTTCAGCTGGCATTCGTCAATACGGTCATTTTTGCCAACTACAGTAGTGCAATGCAGTGGATGAAGTTCCTGAGAGTGCTTTTGAACTGTAACGATGTTGTAACGGTGAGAGCTAATATGTTTGAAAAATTTCTTACTACGCTCTGTTTGATGCTTGAGAAGCTCCCAGAGGAGTATGCAGACGAGTTTGTCGATGAGGACTTCATGAAGGCGTCGGTGGGAGAATTCGATTACACCGTGAAGGAGCTGAATCTCCACAAGCTTGTCGGGAAAGTGATTGATCTGAAGCACATCCTTCTTTCGAGATTCGACATCGACGTCCAAGGACTCGTAGAGGACGAGGAGGATATGCCAGTGATTGTTGAAATATAGCCATGTAATGATTCTGAGGGGTAAATCTCTGAACAAACTGTTGATGGAATGAATGACACCTCTGTAATCCAAGATGGTGCTGCCATCTTCCATTGATGCTCGGCAGTGGTAGAGAGACCGTTGGAGGTGCTGGCAAAACCACTCTACTTGATGTGATGTCACAGGTGCCATGTTTGTTAATGGACGCTGTGATTGGACAGAGCACAATTAACATAGCCATTCTTGACTGAACAGAAGAGTACAATAAACATACAGTCATGAGTATACAATCATAAGCCATTAACAATAACGCATCATTTCTCCCCATACTTCCCGAACTTGTTTTCCCAGAGTAACAGCTTCCTTGTGAGTGCGTCCATCTGCTCCAAACTTCCTTTATAGTTATCGAACAGCCCTTCTATTCTCTTCTTGCTCTCCTCATCATCAACATACTTCGTAAGCTCATCCTTGTCGCTCTGTTCGGATGCAATGTCAACTTGAGTGCGACCTATAAACTCCAAAATGGCCGCAACACGGCGACGCATCTCATTGAGTGTGGTGCGCTGTTGAGGGAGACGTGGTTTTGTCGGCTTGTTGAAGTCGATCGTTGAGTCCTTCTCTTTCTGCGGAGATCTGTTTGCTTTGCTTCTCTTCTGTTTCTTGGTCTTCTGATTGGTTGATTCACCAGCGGAGGAGTCGTTCTCAGTACTGTCTTTCTTCAACTTGGACACACGTGTTTCTTTCACAGCTTCTTTGAGGCCTTCGGAGACATTCGACAGTTCACCGCCGTTCTCGTTTGCTTGAGAAAGCCTGGAATCAGCGTCTTCGTCATCTTCGTCGTGCTTTCGTCTTCTGTTTCTAGAACCACGCCCATTCAGCTTCTCCTCATCTTCGGATTTGACGTCAGATGGCGCGTCCTTCTTGCTCTCCTCCATAACCCGCTGGATAAGCGCCTCATATCGAGCATCTTCCCTGGAATTGAGAGTCGCCCGTTCCCTTCTTTGCTTCCTGGAGCTGGCGGATTCGTGCTCATCGTCATCTTGCACCACGGCAGCAGAGGAGTTCTTGCCGCCTCGTCTCGCAGACTTCTTTGACTCCTTCGGCTGGACTGGGAGATACTTGGATATCTTCTCACCATTCCTCACGATCAACGTGTGTAGTTCGGGACGACACTGTTCGCACCAGTACTTCTCGGGGACGATATCTTTGATCGAAACGCAAAAGCCGTGTTGCCAAACAGAGCACTTTTCACACTGAATAAACAGACCGTCTGCATCTGGCGGATCCATCTGCTTACATATACAACGTGTCTCTGCCTCCTCCTCGTCTTCTTCGTCCTCAGGAATCTCTTCGTCTTCGATATCGATATCCCCCTCCAACCCCAGGACATCTTGGTCCTCAGAGCTGTCTTGTCCACGTGTAGCCGGTCTGGTGCTTCGTCTCGAGCCTCGAGCCTCTGTGCCCCTCGTACTTCTCAGAGCTGGCATGCTGGCTTCTGTGGTTTTTTTGTTCAAAATTGGCACAAACAGGAACTTGCACTGTTTACGTGTGCCTCCTGAAGCTTTAACGCCCGGGCTAGACTCGGGTAGAAGAAATTCGCGGAAGACCAGCCGCGAAAGCGTTTTATAAGACGGAAACCCCCGAACCAGGAAGGTTCCGTATTAGGATGCAGTGTGCGCGTACCGCCTACACTCCCGCGAATTCGCTGGATCTTTCTGAGGCTTTCCATGTGACGTGATTTTTGACACAAACACGACCCGGACAAAGCGGAGGTGGAGGGATGAGCTGTTTGAAGGCCTTGGTAGGATAACGGCGACAATGTTACCTAGAAGTGGTAAATAAATGAGATTTGTATTCAGTAGACTCAATTGACTAGCTAACTCAAACAAAATCTGTGAAAATCACGGCTAGTTTGCGGCCCCAGAAGGTTCCAGCTCCATCGCGCGCTTTCTGGAACCTTCCATTGTTGCTCTCCGCAGTCCGATGTTGGAACCTTCTGGATAATAGAAATGCACTCACACCCAACTATAAAAGGCAATGATTATCCCTGATGTTTGCCAACCCCTTTCTCTCACTTGTCTCACACAACAACACTTACACAGATAACAAAAACACACAGATTCACACATCATGAGTAAGGCTATCGGTATTGACTTGGGTACTACATACTCCTGTGTTGCCCACTACACAAACGACCGTGTCGAGATTATCGCCAACGACCAAGGTAACCGTACAACTCCATCGTATGTTGCCTTCACAGATACAGAGCGTTTGATTGGTGATGCTGCCAAGAACCAGGCCGCCATGAACCCAAAGAACACAGTCTTCGACGCTAAGCGTTTGATTGGCCGTAAGTTCGACGATCCAGAGGTCACCAACGATGCTAAGCACTTCCCATTCAAGGTTGTGAACAGTGGTGGTAAGCCAAAAATCGAGGTTGAGTTCAAGGGCGAGACCAAGACATTTACACCAGAGGAAATCTCCTCTATGGTGCTCACAAAGATGAAGGAGACTGCTGAGGCTTATTTGGGTTCTACTGTTAAGGACGCCGTCATCACTGTTCCTGCTTACTTCAACGACTCCCAGAGACAGGCGACTAAGGATGCCGGTCTCATTGCTGGTTTGAACGTTCTTCGTATCATCAATGAGCCAACGGCTGCTGCTATTGCTTACGGTTTGGACAAGAAGGGTCAGAGTGAACACAACGTTTTGATCTTCGATCTTGGTGGTGGTACATTCGATGTCTCTCTCTTGTCCATTGATGATGGTATCTTCGAGGTCAAAGCCACTGCTGGTGATACCCACTTGGGTGGTGAAGATTTCGATAACAAGCTTGTTGACCACTTGGCCAATGAGTTCAAGAGAAAGAACAAGAAGGATATCACTTCCAACCAGAGATCTTTGAGAAGATTGAGAACTGCTGCTGAGAGAGCCAAGAGAACATTGTCCTCTTCTGCCCAGGCCTCTATTGAGATTGACTCTTTGTACGAGGGTATTGATTTCTACACCTCCATCACTAGAGCCAGATTCGAGGAGTTGTGTGCTGACTTGTTCAGATCCACTTTGGAGCCAGTTGAGAAGGTTTTGAAGGATGCCAAGCTTGACAAATCTCAGGTCCATGAGATTGTCTTGGTTGGTGGTTCCACCAGAATTCCAAAGGTTCAGAAGTTGGTTTCTGAGTACTTCAACGGCAAGGAGCCAAACAGATCCATCAACCCAGATGAGGCTGTTGCTTACGGTGCCGCTGTTCAGGCCGCCATTATCACTGGTGACTCTTCCAACACTAAGACTCAGGACTTGTTGTTGCTTGATGTTGCTCCATTGTCTCTTGGTATTGAGACCGCTGGTGGTATCATGACCAAGTTGATTCCAAGAAACACCACAATCCCAACCAAAAAGTCCGAGACCTTCTCCACTTATGCTGATAACCAACCAGGTGTCTTGATTCAGGTCTACGAGGGTGAGAGAGCTAGAACCAAAGACAACAACTTGCTTGGTAAGTTTGACTTGACCGGTATTCCACCAGCTCCAAGAGGTGTCCCACAGATTGAGGTCACTTTCGATATCGATGCCAACGGTATCTTGAACGTTTCTGCCGTTGAAAAGGGTACTGGTAAGTCCAACAAGATCACCATTACCAACGATAAGGGTAGATTGTCCAAGGAGGATATCGAGAGAATGGTTTCTGAGGCTGAGAAGTTCAAGGCTGAGGATGAAGCTGAGGCTGAGCGTGTTGCTGCCAAGAACGGTCTTGAGGCTTATGCTTACTCTTTGAAGAACTCTGTCAGTGAGGCCTCCTTCAAGGAGAAGGTTGGTGCTGAAGACCAGGAGAAGTTGACCAAGGAGATTGAGAGCACTATCTCTTGGTTGGATGAGTCCCAGGCTGCAACCACCGAGGAGTACAAGGACAAGCAGAAGGAGTTGGAAAGTATTGCCAACCCAATCATGAGCAAGTTCTACCAGGCCGGTGGTGCTCCAGGTGCCGATGGGGCTGCTCCAGGTGGCTTCCCAGGTGCCGGTGCTGGTGCTGCTCCAGGTGGTGACAGTGGTCCAACTGTTGAGGAGGTTGACTGAGTTGGCTGCTTCTCTGCGAACCAAGTTTATGACTTTTGTAAATGATTTCTTCACTTCTGCTATTTTGGTTTACAGGCTTATATAAAAAATTGGGTTTAATTTAATTGATATTTGAGTATAAAAAGATAATCGTAGGCCGATATTTTTCAGATTCTGATTGATCAGTTTATCTTCACAGCTATTTTTGTGACTGGCACATTTTGCTCCAGCGTCGAACAATGGCGTTGAGGCACCACTTGATGAATTATATTACAATTATATGCTATATAACACAAGTACATATCGATTTTAACAACAAACAATTGAACTGAACTGAACTGATATGCTCGAATCAAACGTCGTGTTTCATGGTCTTTTTAGAGGTGTAATCAAAGTTCAACTTGAAGATGTTGAGCATTTTGTCAATCAGCGTCTTGTTAGGAACGAGTTTCTGAACCAGGTCCAGAGTACCAGCCTTTTGACCTTCATATATCCTGACTGTGTTAAGATCTGCTTTTTCAATCTTGTTCAAGACTCTTTTGGCGAAGACTTCTGGAAGCATAGCGTCAGCTGTGGAATTTCCGAGTCTTTCAGTACGCTTAGAGTACTGCTCTGTAAACTCCGGGAAGTCAAAGACAGAACCGGGCTTAACATTGGCCACACCAGAGGAGAGAATTCCTGTTTTGATATAGCCACCAACAACATCAATGACTTTAACACCGAAATTACGCAACTCGCATTGAAGCACCAATGCGTATTGATCCAGCGCAGCTTTTGACGAAGTGTATAATGCGTTCGAATGGAGGGGCATACCTTTCGTCACAGAGCCTGAGAATGCAATTGTTCCCTTGGAATTCACAACTAGTGGCGAGAATTCTCTGACGAGACGCATGTTGGCGAAGAGGTTGAGCTCGAAGAGATCTCTGATTTGGCGGTCCTCCAGATCAACGGCAAGACCAACCTCGGTACGTCCAGCATTGCAATAGAGAAAATCAAGAGTGTTATTATTCTCATCTGCGACGATATCCCTCACTCTTTTCACAGCCTCATCAGAGGTGACATCCATCTCCAGGCATTTGACGAGATCATTACGTTCTTGTAAAATGGCGTTGGTCTCTGCTGAGAAGGAAAGATCCGTAGCGTAGACTTTGTAACCTCTCTTCTGGAACTCGAGTGTCAGGGCACGACCGATACCCGAGTTCGCACCAGTAACAAGTGCGGTCTTTGCCATTGTTGGTAGTGAGTTATGAACTATCTCGCATAGAGGTGATAACAATAGGGGAAATGCTGGGGGATATATAATATCCGAAAGCCTCAAAACCAATATAGGCAGCCCGCGATCAGCAGCTGCATTAAGCCACATGAATTTTCAGGTACTCATCAGAAGAATATGGGGTTGATTGGACTACTGAAGTCCATTATTGGGTGTATTTGGCTCTACTAATGGCATAATTGTTGTATCGTGTTTACCCCTGTGTAACAATGTGGTTTAGACACTAACATGGAACCTTAAAACAATAACGTCGTTTTGGTTGCCAGGACAACATCAACAGATCCTTGTTCTTCGTACCGAGGCTTCTTTTTCCCTGTAGCTCCTTGCATGCAACCGAGCCCAGATTACCGGTGTACGTTTCCGTATAATACAGACGAATAACATCAAATGTTATGTATACTTATATCTGATACGGGAATACGGATATTCCTCAACGCTGAGCGATCTATGACATAAATACACCCGGATAACTACAGAAAAAACATATCGTACGTAAAAACATTTGATTAAAGGCTCAACAGAAGAAGCGGTAGAGTCTGTAGTACAAGGGCTTCGCACGGAGTCTCTTCTTCTTCTCCTCCTTTTCTTGCATAAGCAAATCAATATCTGGGTATCTCTTACCGGTGTCAAGGTCAATCTTGCTCAGTGGGGTCCATGGTTTACTGAAGAACTTACCACTGACAAGTCTGTAAATACCCCAAACAACAATCATGAGTGGGATAGACAGACAGTTTTGGAAAAACGTCTCAACGTCAGCTGGAGAGCCCAATGGGAAGATAGAGATCCAAATCTCACCGGCAATAACGAGACCCATGATGATGACACCGAGATAAGAACCCCAGATACCAAGTGCAGCAGTGTGGCCCAACTCGTTAGTGTTTCTACCTTGTGACTTCAAAGCCCAGCGGAAACGGATGTGAGCAACACAGATAGATGCCCAAGTGAAGAAAGAAGAGATGGAACATAAAGAGAACAACCAGGTGAAAACGGTGTCCTGGTTAGCACTAGCGACAAGGAAACAAAGCAACCCAATAGCTGCAGAGACAAGAATACCAACCAATGGACGACCCTCGTTGTCAATGTAGGCAAAAATGTGTGGTAATTGACCAGAAGCACCAAGGGCTTGAATAACACGAGAGGATGCAAAGACACAAGAATTGGCAACTGACAACACGGCAACAAGAATGACTGCATTCATGAAATGGGAGACTTTGACACCCATCGAGCCAGTGTTGGATAATGCAATGACGAATGGAGAAGCTGTGATATCTTCGGACGTGGAACCTCCAAGCAAACGTTCATCGTTGTAAGGGACCAGACAAGAGATGATGACGATGGTTGTGATGTAGAACAGAGAGATTCTCCAGAACACCTGCTTGGTTGCTCTTGTGATGGACTTGGCTTCAGTTTCAGCAGACAAGATGGATAACTCAGAACCACCAAAGGAGAAACCGGCAGAGATCAATGTAGAGCAGATGGATTTCAAAACTGGTTTAACGAAAGCACCAGGTTCATGCCAATATCTAGCTCCGATGTAACCTGTGGAGTTTGGACCACCACCACAGATCAAAACAATTCCAATAATAATGAAGATGACAATAGCGATAACCTTGATGATAGAGAGCCAGAACTCAGATTCACCATAGGCACGAACGCCAAACAAGTTCAAAGCGACAACGAATGCCCAGAAAATCGCAACCCAAGCAACAGGGTCAATGTTTGAGTTCCAGTAAGTAACCGTCATACTCGCACCAATCAATTCAGATGGGAAGGAGATTAACCAGGCCAATGCATAGTTCGAAGCAATGGTAAAACCTAAGGCAGGATCAACAAATCTCGTGACATGAGCAGCAAATGAACCATTCACAGGATAAGCAACAAGCATCTCAGCACCTGCCTGGATAACACAATAGATACCCAAACCGACAATGCTGAAACCTATAAGACAAGCACCAGGTCCCAGCGCCAGAGAGTAGCCCAGGCCAATGAACAAACCGGTACCAAGTGTTCCACCAATGGCAATCATTTGCAAGTGTCTGGTCTTCAAGGCCTTGTTCAGAGGCTGATGAGCCAGCACATAGTTACGACGTTGTTGCTCGTCCATGGAACCAAGGTCAACATCCTCGAATTTCGGTTCATTACGGGCAAAAGAGTGCTTAACACGAGAGATAAGTGTCCCGGAGTTCTCTTCGTAGCTCGACTCCGGGGACGTGGAGTCCTCTTTGAAGGTAGCCTCAGTGTATCCCATGGCGTTGTGGACTGATAACCTGAGGGGGAAAGAGTAGGCTGGAAAGGAGCAGAACTTTGCGATTTGTTGTGGCTTCACTGAGAGAGATTCAAGCTGCGATGAGGCCCAGAAAATTTATTGAAGAGGGAAAAAAAAGAAATTTCAGCGCCTCCACTGTGGCTGCCGAAGATAAGCGGACATTTCCGGAGATCTTTACGATTATACCGGCTGTGAATTTTTCCGGCCACGGTGAATAGCCGGTTTTTTACAATAAAGGGCTAACGGAAGGGTAACAATTAGACCCTTTTAGGCTTCCCCAGGTTTGCAAAGATAAATACACCTTAATAAGACACAACAACATTGACGAAAACGGCAAAACTAGCGGCGCCTCTCACGCGCACGGCGTAGCGGACTTTTCGCGCATTAAAGCCCTGTCAACAGCCTCACATCTTCGGAATATCACAACTTATTGACCTAAGAATTTACAGGAGTATTTTGATTATAATGTGGAGATTTATGGTTTCTGTGTTTGGTATGCTTTTGATATGACAGCCAAACCTGAGACGTATCCATAAAATACGACGCCCTTCCACGGATTATTTCATTTTTCCGTTGACACGCGGAGAGGCCAGACGTGCAATATTTTTTTCGAATGCTTTGTCACCAATTATGTCAGCAGAACGCCTGTGGACCGCTCTGCAACCTTTTTACTCACCGGAAATGGATCTTTGGCCGAGCGGTTTAAGGCGCTCGACTCAAGATCGAGTATCGTAAGATGCATGAGTTCGAATCTCATAGGATCCATTATTTTTTTCCCTTCTTTAAACAATTTGGTAGGGCCACGAGTCACCCACTCAACGTAATTTCCTTAACACCTTAATATAAGATTGGGATTTACCCTCTCTCCGCAGGAATACACCTTTAAGTACACTCACAATGAATCTTCAGGCTTTCTTCAACACAAAACTCACACGAGTGTTCGAACGAAATGGCAGAGGTGTGCCCAAGCGATTGGGCATTGCTCTTTCTGGTGGTGTTGATTCTATGGCATTAACTCATCTCACACAACAGTTTGCTCTTGAGAATGGCGTCAAAGTGTTCCCCATCACCATAAATCACAACCTACGACCTACCAGTACTATTGAGATTGGTCTGATAAGGAGACAGCTAGAGAAAATGGACTTGTTGAGGAACTATCACACAATGGACATACATCTGGAGAGACCGACATTGACACAATCGTCATCCGATGCCAAAGCTATAGAGGAAGAAGCACGTGTTAAGAGATATTCTGCGTTGACTGAGATCTGCTCGTCATTGGGGGTAAGGAACATCTTATTAGGACACCATTTAGACGATCAAATCGAAACGTATTCCATCCGTTTGGTGAAGAACTCTGGGATATTTGGCTTAGCAGGTATGCAAGAGCTATCAAAGGCACCCGTTAACATCAAACCGGAAAGGTTGGAACTTGTTAGGCCATTGCTTGATGTTAAGAAAGAGAAGCTGTATGAGCACTGTCTTGCTAACGACATTGAATGGGTACAGGACTACACTAATTTCGATGAGGATTATGGCATCAGAAACGTTGTTAGGAAGTATCTTCACGATAACAAGAGTGTCGAGGAGAGAATGTTGACGGGCTACACCGCTGCCATGAGATTCAACCACCGTATTGATCTTAAGATCAAAAGACTGCACGAATCTGTAGGGGATAACATTGAGCAGCACGCTGGGAACTTGAACATGAAGATTCCGCAAGAAGAGTTGAAAAAGTACACGAATATCGTCATTGCTAAGTACTTGTTCAAGATGTTATATCCATACTCACCATCCAGAAACTACCATTACAGCTTCAATAAGATTCTTGAGATTGTTCCACGATTGTATGAGCCTTCCAGCTCTTTCTCATTGCTTCAGTTGCAGTGGAACACCAAGCAAACGGATAACGACATCTTGATCAATGTTTCACGTCAAAACCCAACTACTCCAATAACATACAGCTTCATCATGACACCCAACTCTACCACTGATTACTTCCTCTTTGACAACACGTACTGGTTCCAAATCACCAATTCCACACCAGAAATAAAGTACTACACCATCAAGACGCTTGGTCCGAACGACAAACAACAGATTGAAAGGCTCCCAAAAGACTACAAATACTCAGTGTACAAGAACACACCAGCCTTGGTAGACGATGTCACGGGCATGATCGTGGCTCTACCTTTGTTCCACAAGGAGGACTACATCATCTGCAGGATGAAGGAGAACATATACACAATATAACTTGATGGTCATGCCGTTAATGAGCTATAAAAAAATCTAAGCCATGCTATGAATGACTTGTTTATCCGTAAACCCCTGATAAAGCGATCTATACAACTCTGGACTGGAGTCTTTCACCAGCCGTAGCCTTCGGCCACCTCGAACCGGCCTCTTCAATCTCCTCCATGAACGACCGGGTGTTGTGGATCGTAGTACCACCGAGAATGATCCTCATGCCTTTGTTCACAGAGTTCAGAGTGTTGACGATGCGTGCCTCCTCGTATGTTGCACCTCCCACTATGAACACGATGATATCCTGCGCCTTCTCCAGGGCCAGGTTCGGATACTCCGCCTTGTAAGGGGAAAGTATTGGATATTGGCGATCAGGCAGCTTACCACGAGCAGCCTTACCGAGTACACTCTCGAGACGAGGCACGTGTTGCATGTATATGTTGTCAGTGGCGTGTACCGTCTTGAAACCGGCTATGAAGTTGGAGGCAGCCTTGTCGAAGATGCTCGTCTGCTCGTCGTCAAGTCTCTGGGAGGAGCCCGAGAGGGCCAACAGGTAGTCAACAATGGCGATCTTGTATAGGGCAACTCCCTGCTCCTTGAGAATGTTCTTCAGACGATTCGTCTGGTTGCTGGAGTGGCGTTCATAGCGGAGAGCATACAGAGCCACAAGACAGATCTTGGAGTCCTCCGAGATCGGCACACGCGGGTGCTGCTGTGGGTTCTCTGGCCTGTTCAGTAGGAGCGTCTCAAGCTCGTGCAAATCGGCATTGTGTTGATCGTGAGACGACATGTTCTGCTCAAGTTCGCTGACCTCCCAGAGACGTTCTTTGTTGATGCGTCTGTCGAGCTCGGAGGCGAGTGCCATGTGCTTGGACACGCTTCCCGAGAGCTTCTTGAACTCCGGGAACTCCTCGATGAACTTCTTCATGTCCTCGATCGTGGCGATGTCCTTGGACGACTTTGTCTTGGATTTGTACTGGAACACGTAGTCCTTGATCTTGTCGCTCAGATCGCCAAAATTGAGGTACATCGCCTCCTCGTAGAACTTGTCCTGCTTGGCACTCAGCACGATCTTCTTCAGGTCATCGGAGACCCCGGGCACACCGGACAGATCAACGGTGTTGTTCTCGATGCCGATTAGCTCGTGCACCATGCTCTGGAAGGTCCATGGTGCCAGTAGCGGCGTAATTGGGTCGTTTTTCCTGTCCAGAATGAGCAGCAACGGTGCCGTGTCCCTGAGCTTGAAGTCAAAGAGCGAGGAATTTGTCTTCTCGATGTTGTACAACAACTCTTTCGCCAGCTTGCCACCCATTTTGCTGTTTGCCTCGTATCTGATAACCGGCTTACATTTGAGCGAAAGTAGAAGCGACAGAAGACTTTGTGTGGTGCGGTTGAAAGCAGTTCCCTGCCATGTCTCCTTGGAATCCCCGTAGATTTTGTGCTTCGGGGGAGTTAGCCCGAGAGAAAAGAGGTCTTTGTTGATGGTTAAGTAGTCCTGGAACAGCTCCTCGACTTTCGTGACAACTTCCAGGTCATCGCTCTCTGCCAGGCGCTCCAGCTGGGATTTGGAGATGGTATTGTTGAAATAGAGCTCGTAACTCGAGTATTTCGGATTACGGAGCTCGTCTAGGAGGTGGTTGATAGACTCCTCGCACGGCTTGAGATAGCAAATACACTTTAAATGACGCATCTTGTCTCTCGTGGTGTTGTCGATTCTGCTGATGAGAAATATATCGTGCTGCAGGAGCTCTGATTGGGTGGCATTGAGCGACACAACAGAAGTTGTGTGCTCGTCAAGGAGAAGAACCCGTACTCTGGAGCCGGGCATGGCTGTTGTCTCGGCCCGTGAAAACCCGTTGCTGGTGTTACTGGAGCCGACAATCCGGTCCAGGTACACGTCACCGACTTCGTATAGGTTCATTGCAGTTGGTGTGGGTTTTGTGTTCTCTGTAAGGCGATATTTACGTCAAAATCAATGCATTACAATGGGGCCAACTAAGCAATGTGCGGGCCAGGAAAGGGATGCGGGTACGGGAAACGAGTTCCGGTATGGCACGTGCAGATTTGGCAGACTTGGCACGTGACCCAAGGTCGGATCGAACTTCTCCTCTAGTACGACAAATGAGACCCTCGCCTATCCCGCTAGTTCCCCAGAGAGCTGGAACAAGCTTCAGCCGGAAGAGAGGATCATGAAGAGCAGCCAGAAGCCCCAGAAGACGAAGCAGTTCTCTGCAAGAACGACACACTCCCGTTCGGCGTCCTATGGCCGTAACCTCAACAAGCTAGCCCGCATCACAAGCTCTGAGGATGTTCACCACACACCTCAATTGCAGACACAGAGACCGCTTTTGAACCGTTCAAGGAGCACAGATGGCACCATTGGAAGACGTAATCGAAGCTTCACGAAGCTCTCGTCGCTTCATCCGCTGACGAGGACGAGGTCCCACCAGCACGTGCCTCGAGTGCCTTCCAAAGTGGTGATCGACATTCACACGAACAACGAGTCCTCTGACGAGGAGAACGGTGGAGATGACGAAGTTGAAGAGGAAGAAGTTGATGCCTTCAGCGACGATGACGATGGTCCCGATGTTGACACAGAAGAGCTCCCTCAAGCCCAGGAAACTTCGCCAAAGCCACAACAGACACTCAGCTACAGGGCTCCCCCACAGTTCTCACACAGGAATGCCGCACCGAGCTCTCTGGCCCAATCGAGCGGAAATACACCAGCAAAGTCGCTACTGGGCTCCGCTGATCAGCTGACCAAGCATGGTGACTTCTCTGAGGAGCCGACCGCGGCGAACCAATCACAACAGAACGGGGCCGAGCCATACAAGCAGGAAGCCAGCGATGCCCAAAAGGAGCCGTCTGAGCAGGAGCTCGCCCAGTACTACCAGAATATGATATTATCGCAGTCTACCGGTCTTGTTCGCCAGTTTAGCGATATGGCCCCTTTCAACAACTCCCTCCTCCACGAAGGTATTGCTCCAGCCAAACCACAAGACCAACTACAGTACATCCACTCCAACGACCACATCAGCGGAACGGTGTCGAATCTAAAGTCCATGGCAGAGTCCAGCAACTCCCTGAAGCAGTTCACGATCCAGCAGCCCCTAGAAGCCTCGTACGAATCGTCGTCGATGCTCTCTTTCAAAGCGGACCCTGTCCGTAGGGATCAGCTACAGATGACGGCTCTGCCGTCATCATCGACATCGAAGGGAAACTCAGCTACGAGCCAGGCACGTGACTCACCGTTGGGTACCCCAAACTTGAGCCAGTTTCTCCGTTCAGGCCCTTCCAACATCGAGACTCGTACGCAGCAGAAGCTGTGGCTGCAGCGAGAGAACAGTCTGCTGGATCTGTCCGTGATGAAGAACAACAACGTTGTCACCCCACAGGTGAGACGAGAGTTTGAGCGACTGTCGAGAGAGTTTATGAACGTCAGAAGATTCGTCAACCCACTGACGGATGCTGTGAAAAGAGTCAACGTTGCCAAGATCCCCAATCACCGTAAAAATTCCAATCAGTCAACTACACCTCCGAGCGATCTGGTCAAGACCTTGAGAAACGACGAGGTCCAGACCAAGCTCATGAAAATATGGATCCAAGCTGACCATCACCAGCCATCTCAACCTCGTCCACAACTGGACCGGCCTCAGAGCCAACAGTACTTCCAAGCTCAGCATCAGAGACCAACGCTCGCACAGCATCAATCGGCTTATGGTGGCCTAATGAACCACAACAGCTCACTAAGATCACCCGTGGCACCTACGACGAGAGCTGTCAATCGTGCCAATAACTCACCGGAGAATAGAAGAATCGATATAGTTGCGGCAAGGTTACAAGAGGAGCAACTACAGAAGCTCAACTGAAAATATTTATTCAACGCTAATGCATATGAACCCCTGCATTTTATACTACAATTAATGAGTTCACATCATGAATACACATTCATTTTGCACTTGTATACTTACTCCTCACCAGGTGGCTTGAACTTCAGTGCCTGACCTTCTTGGTAAATGTAATCCAGCACTTCTTCAAAGTTACCCTCCGCTTGGAACTCCTGATACTTCTTGTACAACAGAAGAGCTGTGTAGGCATCCTCAATAGAGTCATGGTTACCTTCTTGCACCTTTCTCTCTAACACGACATAAGCCAAGAATCTTAAAGAGAGAATACGTTGTCCCTTGTAGAAGAACACAGCTGTATCGCGGACTTGGGATTTTGGAACACTGATGTTGATGGTACGGAAATCCTTTATAAGACCATGACCAACAAAGACACAGCCCAAGTTTAACAACAACCACAACTTTCGATAGACAACTTGACGAGCGACAAGAGCCTTGTTACTTATGGCTGGATCTAGATCACCACGTTCAACACCAGAGTAGGAAGTCAGATAATCATGAATGTTTTCCTTGACAACAACCCAGTCATCTATGAATGGCACACCAAACTTCTCTCCTTCGTTTCCTCTCAGGACGGAGACACGCGCCAGAGCTTGATTGCTTGGCTTGAGTAAAGATCTTGTACCATTACTCTTAATTTCATAGTATTCCTCCTCGATGGTGACAAACTCTGTGTCAATTGCAACAAGGGACCCTGGTTGTGGAGCTTCAGATCTGGTCAGCAGTTCATATTCAATCTTCTTGGATTCACGAGTTCCAGCAGCAAAATGATCACGATACAGGATCTCATCATTGAGTCCATTCTTCCAAGCATCATATTTGAAAACAGGTGGATTGATGGTTCTGCGATAGATCAATGTAACTGGTGTCTTCCACCAATATGAAACATTCAAGACTTCTTCTTCTGGCATAGGAATAACAAGGAAGTCGTTGAACATGTACCAGTTCTTTTCATTAGTCTTCTCATTCTGCATTTGGACAAACGTAACAAGATGGGAGTCCTTAGCCGTCTCACCGGAAATCTCAGCCACAAAACCAACAATTTCATACTCCTGGAAATAATCAGCAGAGGTGTTCATGCCTCTCAGACTATCCGTCAGAGTAAATCCCGTCTTCGTCCAAGCGGCATAGAAAGTCTTTTTGAGCCAATCCTTGGTGTTACGGATGAGTCTCTTCTCTTCTGGTGTGACCAAAAGATTGAATGACATCACCGGGGCTAATGATACAACAGTCTTTCTTGTCTCTTGGATATCGAACGGAGCCGTTGGACTATCTTGGATTCTGCGTTGTTCAAATCTGTTCATCGATGACTCGATATACTGGACGATATCAGGATGTGTAGCTGAGTTTCTCAAAAGATTTTCATGATTATTGGCCTTCGGTGAGGTAACTTCCAAAAAGAGCTTGTTCCCAGCGATGGAATCTCGCTCATTGGAGTAAACACGTCTCATCTCTTCCATTATCTCGATACCAACTATCTTCGGAAGCTTGAAATCGAGACCGATTTGACTCTTAATCCTTATCTCTTCCTGTGCAAGACGATTGAGCAAGAATACATTGAACCACTGGCACCTTTGTATCAAGTCTTGAATGGTCTTGGAGTCACCGGTAGCACTGTCCTTCTCGAGTAAGCCAACTTGATAGGCTTCATCAATGGAAGACAAAGTATGCTGGAAATTTGTGGCACGGTAATGCTTTCCAGAAGCTTTCACGAGCATGTCATAGAGATAACCCAACTCAGCCATCAGAGAGTCCGAATTCAAGTTTTCAATAGCCAAGCTACCAACAGCAAAGTTGAACATCTCGGGGACAAATCTGTAGAGTTGGAGAAGGGCATTGGTGTATGAATTATCCACATGGGACTCCAGACCTGAGAAGCTGGTCCGGTTGTAGTAGTCAAAATCAAAGTCGTCAATACCGAACTTACTGTAAAGAATCTCCAGTTTCTTGAATGCATTTGGAACTCTGCTTGGATCAGAATCATCGCATTTGTACTCAAATGGGTCCTCTTCAACGTGTTGTTCGAGATGAGAATGCCTCTTGGCTGGTGAGGACATCTTCGAACTCAGGAACTTACCAGTTGTACCAGTTGTAGCAATAGGGACATACTTCTTGGCTTGATTGCGTCTTCCGTACTTATCTTTATCATATGGAGCCTGCCAGATACCATTAGCGACTGGTTTAGCGGATGCAAGAATATTTTGGTCAATCTGCTTTGGAATAGTGCCTGCACTTCTAAAGATTGTTTGAGATGGCCATGCAGAGAGGAGGGACTCCTTGTAATACGGCATACCGATAGTGTTGAGGGGCAAATCTTCGTCAATGTCAACTATTTGCGCTGATGGTTCCGGCAAGCTAGCAAACTCCAGGGGTACTCTGTTGGACATTGTTGAGTGTTCTGGGTTATGGGCCCAAAGATGGTGATATGAGAAGCCGTCAACAACACTTAAAAAATCACCAGTTGATGAGATCTCGAAGCATAACAGTCCGGGACCGACATCCATCTGTGCAAGGAAGACCTTGGCGGGGTCATACATGTCAACACAGTGCATTTGACCCGCTTCGGATGCAATCAACACGACTGTTGGCAGCTTAGGGTGTAACCTTGCAGAATGGGCACCAGGTGGAAAGGCAATTTGTGGCATTTCTCTTAGTGTTCGCAGATCAAAGACACTCACCAGAGGATCCGATGAGAAAGTGCCGTGACGTTTCGTCATGGAACATGCAATAAGGGTCTGGTCTTTGAGATCCATATCTGTGAGCGTGGTGGAGTTGGTGGAGAATGTTGCAACAATTGAGCCTGTTCTGACATCATATATGTCGATTTGAGAGTCTGTCCTGCCGATCGCAGCGTGTCTCTTGTTCGAAGCCATGAAGAGGACGTCGTTTGGGTAGGCAGTCACGGAGATGACAATGCTCTTAGTGGTGTCAAACTTCACGAGACCGGCGGACGTGGCAGCAAGGACCTCTGTCGGTCCTGTGAGTGCCATTCTGTGAATGCCTTTGAGCTGTGGTACCTCCTTTTCACCCCATTCAGAGATTATCAGTCCACGTCTATTGGTCAAGCGGAGCGTCTTGCCGTCTGTGGACAGTACGCCCTTCGCATGGGAAAGCATCTGGAGAACGGCGCTTTGGTGGGCCCGGAACCGCGTGTACGGAGCCATTATGGTGCCAGAGAACGAGGCAATGAAGCCCGTGGAGTCAGCGGCCCAGATGAGGTCGCTCTGCTCGTCAAACATCGTACACGTGACTCGCTGCGGCTCCAGCGGGGCGTCCCGTGGCGGACGCAGCAGTGGTGCCTGTGAAATCTCTCGCCAGTTGTCCATTGCAGTGTGGGGAAACTGAGCGGCAAATGGGCCTGGAAATTGCCTAGATAAATGGCCAGGTTTATTGACTGTTTGTTTCTCCTCGTGTTTTTGTTTACGTTGCCCGTGGTGATAAACCCGGACACCACGATCGAACTCTTAATAAGCGCGATTTGTGTTGCCCCTACCGGCGTTGAAAAGTTTGTGTTAACCGCGGACACCAGAAGATACCACAGAAAGGTTGAAAGAACAGTCAAAACACACAAACTCACCACAATGAGCTTCTTCAGAACGCTGACATCGTTTGTGACTCGTCCCCAGGCGGCCTCCCTGCTCACAAGACAGACCTTTGCGTCGCCGTTCGCTGTGATCCAGCCAACGCTCGCCAGAGGCTTCAAGGTCAGAACCTCCGTCAAGAAGCTCTGCGGAGACTGCTACGTCGTGAGAAGAAAAGGAAGGGTCTACGTCTACTGCAAGACGAACAAGAAGCACAAACAACGCCAAGGCTGAATTCCCTCATTACGACACGTTACGACTTGCTTTCTCCGCACAATCCCGTCTCCCTAGTCAATCCTGACTCGTCTTCACCCGCCTTGTAAATATCACTGCTCACAGAAATGGGTAAGACTAGTTTGTGAGCTCAATAGACCTCTCAGGGGCTACCAGAGCACACACTGTTGTGACTGCGGGGTTACTCATAAAATTCACGACCATTTAACAACTGAGAACTACTTCATTGATGCACTACGGTGTGTTCATTTATATGTAGTTCTATTGATCTATTACTTGATCTCAAAGAATGACAAACCGGAGCCACCAACCAATGCGAACTCTCTTCCACCAAATATCGCCGTATCCGAAGAGCCGGTGTCGGCCACAGAGGTGTAAACGTTGTAAATGCACTCGAGCTTTCCGTCAGCGTAACTCCAGAGTCTGACAACCTGATCAACGGAAATAGCCAGTACTCTTTCACCAGAGACGACAGAGAGTGATGTGATGAGCGAAGAAGCAGCATCTGCGACAAAAGACAGTATCTGAGACTCGACAGATCCATTGAAAGAAAACTTGGTGAGTCCAAGAGCGTTATCATCACCACCAGTGATAACCAAGACATCATCTTCACGTGAAATAACCTCAAAGCTCTTGATACCATTCTGATGGACAGCTATAGTCTTGCATGGTTCAGGCAAATCTCTGAGCTCAACCCTCTCTTGATGCTGCAACTTTCCATCATTAACAGAGTACTGGACCTTCTCGGTAATGTCCCAGATGGCCAAATGGCCATCTGTGGCACCTGTGATGACGTAGACTTTAGCACCACGTATCAGCAGTTTAACATCAAGCAAACAACATGTCTTGTACTTACCTGCAAGAAGGGGTGTGAAAGTGCAAGTAGTGAGGTCAAAGTAGAAGATCTTGATGGAGGAATCAGAGTAAACATTACAAAGAACCACACCGGTAACAATGTCACCCTTATAAACGAACTCATGATCGAAGTCCATGATTCTAAGGTCTGGGTTGTTTGTGGATGGTATCAATGTACCAATCAAGCTCATAAGGGGATACTTGAAGCCCTCATCAATACTCCAAAGGAAAAACTCCTCTCTGGCTGAGGAAGAGGCAATCAAGTTGTCATTCAAGAACTTCACTTTCTGGAGACCTGATGTATGTTTTCTCACTGACCAGTAGTGCTTGATTTCACCACTCTGGAGATTAACAGACCCTAACTTCAGTAAGGTCTCTTCACCACCCGTAACATATAATGCTTTCCCATCATCATACATCTTTTTTCTGATAGAGATAGCCCTAGTCTCTCTTCCATGAGTCCCTTCACTCAACAGAGTTGGAACAACAGGCTTTGGGACGTCTCTGATATGCAACACACCGTCACGTACATAAATAAGCTTCCAAGCGCAATTGTCGTAAAAGAGCTTCCAAAGTCTATGGGCACCACCACAGTTATCATAGGCAATCTCGTACTCGCGGGATTCGTTGTAAATGTAGAAGTAGTTGGACTTGAACCCAAATATGATGAGTTCATCGTCAATTTCCATAGATCCTTCGAGGAAGCCTTTTCTGACGTTGTTGGTATGCAAAAGTTCGTGAGATTGTGTGGTTTTATCGAAACGGATATAGACGTAATAACCGTCACGATTTGTCAGCACAATAATAGTGCTGTCTGACGTATCTTGGACGCAACGAATGGATGTGACAGTATCCGTGAGTGAGAGTTTCTTGATGAATGTAAGCTGGTCACCGGTTTGTAGGTCGTAGACACCGAGTGAGCTCAGTCTGAATCCAATGTAAACAAAATCATTAGAGATCTCCATACATGTTGTGACAAATGTTGATGGGTTTTCGATGAGAGTTTTTTTGGTGATTTCAAGGTCAGTGTTGAATTGATAGAGTGTCAGCTTGTCCTTCTTGTTTGGGGACTCAATGAGGATATACAGCTTTTCACCATCTTGGGAGGAGATTGCATTAACACATTTAGAGACCTCAGTGGTGATCTTCAGCTCATTCACAATCTCACCTTTCTCGCTGAACTTCAAGAACAACGTCTGACCTTTACTGTTGGTGAACGTAACAACGTTCTGCTTTGTGAAGCCATTAGTTAGGGTGAGGGAGTTGAAATCGGTGTCGGTTCTGAGATGACACCATGCGGAGTTCTTGTAGAAGAAGATTCCACCAAGTGATGTGATCAGAGCAAGACCAGCTTCGAGTTGCCAGACACCCTTGACAAGTTCACCCTTTGCTACTTGATACTCAGATCCTGCAGCGATGTCTTCTAGCTTAAACCTCTCCGTCTCCAGATCAACTTTTTTTGGATTGATGTCAATGAGTCTTACCCTTCCATCATTACCACCAGTAGCAGCAATAGTGCCTTCAGGGTTGACATCCAGACCCCAGATATGTCTTCCCGAGTGAAGCTCGTATGTATGCACTGGCACGAGCTCCTTCTCTTCTGTGATATCCCACGTTCTAGCAGAGAGATCCTCAGAAACGCTCACCACACCTTCATCCTCGCCGTAGAACCGCAGTCTCCAGATTCTGGCTGTATGTCCCCAGGCTGTGGAGAGAAGGGCCCCAGTCTTGAAGTCCCACAGTTTAATGGAGCGATCGTCTGAGCAGCTCACAATGTACTTATTGAGCCTGGAGACTTGGACATTGAATATTGGGCCTTCATGGCCTATGAGACTAAGTCTAATCTCCTCCTTGAACAAATCCCAAACAATCACGCGGCCTTGAACTGTTCCAGCGTTGATGACGACATCGTGTCTTGACGAGACTTTGATGGATCCCGAATACAGAATCGACTTCTCACCATATATTGATTTCTCCCATTGGAGTGTTCCAGAATATGAGTCCACGCCAAAAACGTGGTTATGCGCACTCAAAAGGTAGAGCTCCAGACCGTTGTGACTGAACTCGCCAGCGACGATCCAATCGTGGATGGCCTTCTCCTCCTTTGTGAGATCTTCATCGTTCATAATTTGATCAAACGAGAGTAAGCTGAAAGATCTACCACCATAGATTGCAAATGTGTCCCTTTGGAACGATATTCCATGGATCTTATTGCGGGTAAATACCTTCTTCGACACAACAACTTCTCCAGTTTTGTAGTTGAACACTCGCAAAATAGGACCCTGGCCAACGAAAAGGAGGTCATCTTGGTAGAACTTGACAGTTACAGATGGTCCATGGTGGTCCACTGGTACAATATGCTTCACCGTCATAGAGGCGTTCTGTTGTTGGAAGAAGAGAAGGATTTGTTCTCCAAATGCTTATACCCGTTACTCTCTTGAAGAAAAAAGTTCGATGAGATATGTTGCGCGAACCAGCCACATCCCGCGCCGGAGATTGCAGTATGGGCCATAGAAATGTGAATAATAGGGACATTGTAAGATATATAAGTCAGCTTTGAAGGTCCAGAGAATACAGGAAAGTTTCTACCACAAGTAATGCAAAGGAATGGCCTTTGCGAGTGAAGAAAACTTGAATAAGTTTACGCAATAAATATGCAGCATTATGCATCTAACATTTTGGTTGTCATCGCAACAGGCCTTCTCCGAGATGGTGTCCGGGTGTTCCTCAAAAGTAAACAAACAATGCACAAACAAAAACAAAGATCTCTCTTGAATGTGGGCCCCAGCACCACACTCAATCCATCATCATCATCAACAACAACAACCCCCATTACGCTCTCCACGCTATGTCCGAACAGCAACAGGACCTTAGTCGCTCACCAACTCGCCACTTGCAGAAGGAGAATGAGCACCCAGATAAGTCCAAGAGTCAGCCGGTAACAAACCGCAGAGAGTCTTTTGGCAAAGGCATCTTGAAGAACCTTGCTAGAAAAGACGAGAACATCACAGTCGCTCTACCACTAAGAGACTCTCACCATGCCTCCCGTCTCTCTCTTGACGGAAGAGCGTACAGACGCCGTGTTTCCTTCGCTCCAGAGGTCACACTCCACAAGATCGATCTTATTCCACAGGCTATCTCCCCAGAACAACGCCAACCTCGAAGACGAGAGACCATTGCGTATGCTCCACATACACCGAAACAGAGCTCTCCACAGCGTGAATCGAGCTTTGACGACTTTGAAGCAGAGGAGATCATGTACGACAGTAGTGACGTTGAAATGGAGGACGATACCCACGTTTACTCGTCACCAAGAAAAGCTGGACCGGCTTTCAAGATCCACGAAGACAGACCTCAGGACGATGATGAGAAACTTACTGGTACCTTTGATATGACCATCACGAGGCACGCTGGCGACCTTGACGAAGAAGATACCATGGACCTCACTAATCCTCTGGGCACGATCCAGCTGCTTCATCCCAGCTTATCACAAGGTGCATCAATCCAAGCGCCAGGAGGCCAAACAGACGAACTATCTGTTGAGAACGGATCAGACTCCTCCTCCAGTCAGTCACAAAGACCATTTGGATCAATCAGAAGCCTGTTTGGTAACGATGAAGAGAGCGAAGAAGAAGTCGACATGGAGCTCACACAGCCAATCAGTCAACCAATCAGCAGCTCCGTGGAGTCCATAGTCCAGACTCCAGTCCCCTCTCAGAATGGAAATGAAACACAAGATCGGAATGATGAGAGTTTTGCTGAAGAAACCATGGAACTCACCAACATCGCTGATTCATCAATGGACAAAGTCACTCTGCAGAACACCCTCCGCAACAGAGCTCTTGCCGCACAGCCTGATGACACCTCATTTGAGATCACTATGGATCAGACAAAAGCTGTTGGTTCCATTGCACAAGGTGAACTTGAAACTGAAGCTGACCACACTGCGATGGAATCGATGATGATGGACATGACGGTGTACCAAGACAGTCACATTGGTAAGTTGATGGGAAATGGAACTGAACCGAGTGCTGGCTTGAATCTGTCAGTTCGGAAGATTCAGCTCCCTGATAATGTTGCTGATGAGGAGTTAACTATGGACGAAACGAGGCTCCATACTACAATCAAGGCTTCAGAAGAACGCCAAACGCCTGAGCAGCTGACACCGTTGAAAGCAAGCAGATCGCACACCTCGGAAACTGGCTCACCGATGTCATCCATGAGAAAGAAACGTCCAGCCTCTGAATCCCAGACACATGACCTTCGTGCTAGGATCAACATGTTGACACCAAAGAAGAAGCGAAGATCGATGTTGGTTGATGATTCAACGGTGCAGCCACCTAACCTTGTGCCATTTGAGCCCGCAGAGTCCATTTTGTCATCACATATTACCTCTTCAAATGAGCTGAAGTCCTCCTTCACGCCACTCAGGTCATCCAATAGTGGTATCCGAAAGTCCATCATCAACAGTGGTAAGGTTGATTTTGCCCTTAGTCAGAGAGTCCCATTGGCGCCATCCCATGAGCAGGCTGACGAAGATGTCGAAGTAGTGGAGTATCTGCCCGTGTCCTTGAATCAGTTCTTGAACGACCTCTCCATTGAGTTCTTTGATGATTTAAACATCAATGATGACTTTACAGTTGAATTCAAGAGTGTCCCGCAGACAAAGACTGTTTCAGACTTAGACTACGCTATTGCCAAAACCACCAAGATTCCGTGGTTAGAGCTATACAGTTTCAGTTGTGATGAATTACAGAAAAACATGAAGGAGTTGAAAGGACTGTTTGACAACCTTGACTCTGAGTTTGCTGAGGAAAATCCAAGAATGGTACGTGACTACTACGAGACAACTAGTATCGTTCAACAAAAGAAGATGAGCGATGCTCTGATCAGGATGAAACAATACTCAGACTACGAATCTGAGAAGGCCTGGTCGAGCTGGCGTGAGAAGCTTCTTGATGAACTTCAGATCAGACTTGAGACGAACTTGGATACTGTAAAGGCAGACAACAAGACTTTGGTTGAACGTTCGAATGAGATTGATACAATTGAACAGAGTTTCATTACTGATTACGATGCTACCATGAAGGAGATCACATTGCTTGAAAAGCAGAAAGAAGCTCTTGAGTCGGCCGATGTGGACATGTTGATAGACCTCCGTGGTAATGTCTTATCCTCCCTCTTGACATTGAAGGAGCAGCATGATGCTCTCAAATCTATTGAGGAGGAATTGGAAACTTTGAGTGAGAATGATGGTGATGCCACTGCTCTTGAACACGAGATTGAAGAGATGGAGATATTTGTGAAAAGACAGAGCCAAGACCCTCTACTCAGATTGAACACAGAACTCAAGGCACTTGAAACTCTTCAACAAGTGTCAGGCATGAACATTCAGTCACTGAAGGGCTCTGATGTGACACTAGTACTGGAAGAATCCAAGGTGGTAGTGACTTTTGATCTACTGAAAGATAGGGAGGTAAAAGTAAAATTGCCTGATGGCCTCTCTACAATGAAGAAGATGTTCTTGAAGCAATTCATAGATGTGAACTCATCTCTTGAGACACCAATGTTGATTCAAGGAATTGAGAATCTCTACAAGTCGCTTTCTGCTTTTGAATCAGACTTGTTTTGCCTCAGCCTTCTCTGCCCAACGGACATCGATATCTCTGATCGTGTCGTTGTTGAGTTATTGGAGTTCAACAAAACATCCAAGTACAAGGCTGCTGTGAAGATGATCTTCGATGAGGACTCCATCTTGAAAGGATGCAAGCCCCATTTCATAGAGGCTAGGTTGATATATGGCCCCAAGAAAGTCAATGAGCATGTGGTGTTAGAGGGATTGAAAAGCAAGTCAACAAAAAGCTCGTTCATTCAGAACATTGAAACTCTCACTTTGATTAGATAGGGACTATTTAGTGAACGATTGTATTATTATCAAAAAAAAAAAAACTTACGTAAACTCAATGAGATCGGACTTCAACGGGGTGACGAGAGCTGCAACATTAAAAAGACCTATATATGAAGGATTAATGCAACCTCAGAAGAACAATAGCATTGTAAAAGTGTGAGTCAAGGTCCAGTTCTGACTGGCTCCAGTTGTCAAAACAGTATAGAAAACAAGATCTGATCAGAACAAGAATGGAACGATGAAAGCAGCACCAAGGAAGGCACGAGCTGCCTTATGATAAGCACCACCACCGGTAGCAGTTGAGATAGCTGGGGTACTTGAAGCGTAAAGAGTGGTTGTAAGAGAGTCGATAACTGTTATTGTGCTGTTTGTCTCAACGGAAGTGGTGGAAGACGATGGAATGGCACTCATCGTGGAAATACCAGTAGCAGGTGGTGTCCAACTCGTGAAGTTTGTACCCGAAGTAGTGTTGCTGATTGGATATTGAGCACTGAGAGTAGAGGTAACGTCGACGGTTGTAGTCTCAGTGGTCTCCTCTGAAGTGGAAGTAGCCTCAGTGGTAACGGGTGGAGCCACAGTAGTTAACTCATGAGTTTCTGTACACTCATTCTCGCTACAACTGGTGGTTGTGGCAGTTGTAGTGGTGAGGGACTCAGTGGTGAGCGTGTAGGAGCCAGTAGTAGAGCTTGATGCGGAAGTTGAGGAAGCATATGAGTAGGCTGAATCCTCTCTTGAAGCTGAAGTGGTCAGAGATGTTGTAGAGATTGTCTCTGTTCCAAACTTCGTGGAAGAGGTCTCAGTTGAGGTTGAGGTTGACACCACAGTCTCAGTGTATGTTGAGTCAGATTCTGTTTCTGTGACTGTTGATTCAGTTACTGTTTCAGTTTCAATAGTAGTTGAATCATACTCAGTCTCAGTCACTGTTGACTCAATATCAGTCTCAATAGTCGTAGTTTCACATTCTGTCTCAGTGGAGATAGAAACTGTGGTGCTTTCAGTCTCGGTTACAACAGTAGTGCTTTCAATATCCGTCTCTGTAAGCTCGGTAGTGATCGTAACGTTTGGATACTCTGTAGTGGTAAAACATTCTGTTGTGTCTGGCTCCGAGGAAGACCATTTGGACTTCTTCTTTGTCTGGGTGGGAGCAATACTTGACTCGAAGGTGGAATTGGATGGAGGTTCGTAGTAGGTGGTGGTGGAAAAAAGAGTGGTGGTGAAATCCTCCCACGAGATTGAGGAGCTTGTAAAGTTAGAGGGAGTACTAATAGGTGTGACAGTTGTTGTAGTGAGAGTAGTACTGAACACAGTGGTTGTCAGCTCCTCAGTAGAGGGGGTGTAAAGTGAGGTTGAAGTTGACTGAAACGGAGCGGTGGTGGTCTCCACAACGGTCGATTTCTTTTGCTTCTTTGGCCATGGTTTCTTGAACTTAAAGGCTTGTTCTGATACCTCTGTATGGTGTACAGCTGAAACAAAAAGAAGGCTATTGGCCAAAACTAAAAGGGGTATGGCAGTGAACTTCATTGTCTCGATGGTGAGGGAAAAACAGGAATGAAGGGAGGACATCAAAATAGTCGGAATGGGCATGTTTTATACCGTTCTCCATAGATTGCTAGAATATATGGCTCTGATGAAGATCTTTCCCAATTGGGAGTCTTTGAGAACACGCTCGTCCCTTTGGGGTGGGTTTGTGCCCACACCGTGATGCACCCCGTAAATCATTTACGAGCTGATCTCGTTATCACGTAATTTCCAGGGAAAAGAGGTCAACGAGGCCTCTACCTTCCTCTCGTGTGATTTTCCATGGATAAGAGGTGTCTTTTACAGATTGCAGTTTGATGCTCAGAGAGAACAATCATCGCCTCATGTCGAAAGGGAGGATCACACATGTACATAGCTTCTTGTGGACTATCAAAAGGTCAAAAACCTATACAGCAGACGCCTTATTGCTCGTTCATAGACTAGTTATCTACGTAAAACAGACTCCATATTACTCGTAGTAAGATACCAGACCAGTAAAATAATCAAAAGAGGCGATTGCTGATCAGTGTGTTGCAGACTGATTATGACCAAATACATAAGATCTCCTACAGAGGATCAACGCAGCGTACTATGATATAGACTGATATTAATTAGGTTAAATGTACAAATGCCATGTAAAAGAATGCTTAACATAGCAAGATAGGGGTGGTGTTTCAAATGCAACTCGGAAACAGATAACACTGAGAGAAAATCGGTGGTATTAACACCAGCAGACGTAATGAGTGCTGATCTTGATTTTTTGGGGGGATAAGATGAGACTTGAACACTCAATCTCGATGACTTCACCTTCTACTCTCCTGCAACAACTTCTAATTAGTGGACTCATTGCTGGGCCAAGGCACCGAATATCTCGGAGAAGTTCTGGGAGCCACCACCTTGTTGGTACTCCAAAGCGATGATTTCAAGGAAGGAGAAGGCAGTACCACAGGCAATCAAAACACCAGCACCCTTACCTTTAGCACCAAGCACATCAGCAGCGATGGAGATACCGGCAAGAACGGTAGCACCAGAAACAGCAGCGACTGGAATGACACGAGAGAGCTCCTTGGCAATGGAAATGTCTCTGCGGCCAGCGAGAGAGATACCCTGCTCCTTGAACTGCTGAGCGACATCCTTTGGAGCAGAGCCGGAGATGAGAGACCAGTAGTTGGCAAAGATGGCGGAGGAGACGATGATAATGGAGGCGAAAGAGAGCGTCTTGAGTGGGGATACAAGGGACTGGCACAGGGAGGAAGCTGGGGAGAGGTAGTAGAGGACTGATGGCTTCTCAACAATGAAGAGCCCGTCAAAGGCAGTGGAGGAGTAGGAGCCAAGGACCTTGACGATTGGGTTCGAAGAATCGTTCTTGAAACCGAGGTTGACGATGGTGTAGCCAATGATGTTGAGGTAGAAGAGAACAACGTAGGAGAACACCAAAGGCATGGCCCCGGTGTAGAGGAGTCTGATAGGGTAGACGTTGTTGACAGCTCTGACTCTGTTGGATCTGATTGGCAGCTCAATTCTGAAGTTCTGCAAGTAGATTGCGCCGGCCAGGACAGCAACGTTGACGTAAGCTTGGGTCAGGTTTGGCAGGTATGGTCTGATGAAGGAGTTCAGAACGGCGTTCTTGAATGGAGCGTTGCGGACCTGAGAGATGAAGTTGATCAGAGCACCTTGTGGCTCGGAGCCTCTGGTGGTTTGAACTGTGTTGATACCGACAATGTCACCGATGAAGTTGGATGCAACGTTGACAGTGACGAAGTCGAGCGCACCAGAGCCGAATCCGTAGCCCTTGTCAATGATCTCAGAGGCCAGTGTCATGATGAAGCCCGTGGCGATCAGCTGGAAGTTGATCAGGATCACCTGCCAGAAGCCCAGGTTGTAGCCAAAGTAGCCGGTCGCAACGAAGACGTTCGTGAGAACGACGTACTGGAAGATGGCAAAGAGCTTCTGCAGGGTCTGGAACAGCTGTCTGTCGGTTCTGTTGCTCAGGTTGACCTTGATGAGCTTGAGACCAGCGAGAAGCTGGAAGACGATACCCGAGGAAATGATTGGGAAGACACCAAACTCCAGGAGAGTACCTCTCTCAGCACCGAAAGCCGGACGCAGGAACGAGATTGGGTCTCCTGTGACCTTGGAGGCACCATAGACTGGAAGCTGGGAGAAAAGATAGAGGAAAGCACATCCAATGGTGTACATCACCTTGTCGTCGAAGGAGGAGTTTCCGAGTGGGAGCTCCACCTCCGGGAGGAGTGGGATAAATGGCTTAGCGAGGTCGACAAGACGGACTGTGTGCTTGTGTTAGTCATCTGGTTGAAATCAAGGGAAAAATCGGACCTTTGGACCCCTTTTGGAGGAATGAGTACTAAACGACGAGATTTTTCAGTTATGGGCGATCCCGTTGGGGCCTCTATTGGTGGAAAGGGGCTCTCTCACATCTCCATTGGGGGTCCTCACGGCAATAGCACTTACATCCACTCATTGCAGTGTTTTTTGTGGTCTGAAGTTTTCGAAAAGAGAGATAAAGGAGATTATTGCCAAAAGATTGTGGCTGGTTTTGTCGTCGTCGACGCTAGTTTTCGCCGCGCGCAGCCCGGAGAGAATTCGAATCGGGGTGATGAGCTCTGATTTGGCCATTTGGGCGCCACAAAATAGGAATAAATACCCCAGTCTTGGTCGATAAGATCACACGGATTTGATCTACCGAAATATCTTATTTTGAGGTCGAAATTACGACTCTAAGCGTGTCAAGTCAAGCTTTATCAGCTGCTGTACCACTCTGCCGGGAAACCCTTTTGCTTACATAAGCACCCACGCCCTCCGCGAACATGTCCTAGGCCCCTCCCCAGGCCTTTCTTCAACAAAAATTCAAGGCAGACGAAATCGTAAACAAAGACTGGCGGCTAAAACGGCGAACGGAAGACGCTGATATGGACGAGGATTTGTACGACGAGTAAGTTTTTGTGTCTATTTCTCCACGTTGACATCTAAATACTAACCAAGGACCACAGGTTTGGCAATCTGATTGGAGACCCAGAAGACTCCGATGCTGAGTCAGTCGAGTACGTCTTCCAGCGTGAGGAGAGCGGGGACGAGCTTGGTGACACGGAAGTTCAAGACGCTGTTCAAGATGGACAGCAATTAATAATTCACGACGAGAAGCGTCTGTATCCGACAATGTCAGAGACGTTTGGAGAAGGCGTTGAGACCGTTGTCCAGATGCACGACAACCAATCCATCTCGGAGCCGCTTGTCAAGCCACAAATCACCAAAGTGTTCAAAGTTGAAGAGAAAAGGCTGCCGAAGACCAAGTACTCCAAGGAGTACCTTCTCCAGACACTGGAGATTCCCTCAAAAGTGAGAAACGTCTCCCTCGTGGGGAGTCTCAACTCTGGAAAGACGTCCTTCCTTGATGCCCTCATCCTCCAGACACACGAACTCAAAGTGTCCAAGAAGACGCGGAACTACAAGAAGCTACGATACACCGATAACACAAAGCTTGAGATTGAGCGGGGTGTCACGATAAAGTCGAGCCCAATGACGCTGCTCTTGCAGAACCTGAAAGGGAACTCCCGGGTCTTCAACATCATCGATACGCCAGGCCATGTTGACTTCGCAGACGAGGTCGCCATTGCACAGAGACTCACAGACATCTCTGTTATTGTACTAGACGTTGTTGAAGGTTTGACCATTGGCGCTAAACGTGCCATTGATAATGCTCTTCTGAACGACATTGAACTTGCCTTTGTCGTTAACAAGATTGATCGTCTCATCATTGAGCTCAAACTCCCACCACAGGACTCCTTCCACAAGATCAGAAACGTCATCGATGAGGTCAACACGTACCTAACAGAGAATAAGCTCTATGAGACTTATCTACACAAGTGCACAATCTCTCCAGACCTGAACAACATCCTCTTTGCCTCTGCTGACTTCAACTTCTGTTTCAATCTCAGATCCTTCTCTCAACTATACAGCCAAAGATTCGGTGTCGACTTTGATATTGATGCTTTTGCAAAGAGGCTATGGGGAGATATCTACTTTGATGAGACCCGTAACAAATTCACAAAGAAGGGAGAAGTGCGAACATTCATCCATTTCATTCTGGAGCCAATTTACAAAATTGTGACACAAGTACTATCACAGCCTCCTGAGCAGTTGAGTAAAAGCATATATAAGGCATTCGGGGTATCTTTGGCCAAAGACATTCTGAAGTGCGATGCACAAGTCATTCTGAGAGAGACCTTCCGTCTAGTATTTGGAGATTTTGCTGGCTTTGTTGATGTTGTTGAGTCATTCTCCTCTCCTAACAAGCACACGAAAACCAGACTTTATACCGGTGACTCTCAGAATATCAAGGAAGCTATTCAGACGACGTCGATTGAAGGACCACTCATAGCACACATCTCAAAAATGGTGGAGTATAACCTTGGAATGGGTCGTATTTTCTCTGGCTCGATCAAGAAGGGTGATGTTATCAAAGTCCTTGGTGAGAATTATAACGATGACGATGAGGATCTTCAAACCGTTACTGTTGACGAGTTGTATATCCCAGGAGGAAGATATAAGATCCCTGTTGATGAAGTTCCAGCAGGATCTATATTTTTACTCGGTGGGATTGAGATTATCTCCAAGACTGGTACCATTTACGGTTCATCAGTTCCAGAGCCTTTGTCTATCTTCAAGCCAGTTGACCACGTTAATAAGAGTGTTCTCAAAGTTGTTATTGAGCCACATGTTCCTACTGTGCTACCGAAAATGCTCGATGGCCTGAGAAAGATTAACAAATCGTACTGTGGGGTGGATATCAAAGTTGAGGAGAGTGGTGAACATGTCATTTTTGGTTCTGGTGAGTTGTACCTCGATTCATTGATGTATGACCTGCGAAACATCTCTGATATCAACATCAAAATCTCTGATCCAATCACCAAGTTCTCTGAGACTGTTATTGATTCAAGTTTCACCAAAGTCACTATCAAATCCCAAAACGAACAAAACTCCATCACGATCATCGCTGAACCACTCGAGGAGAACCTTACGCATGATCTTGAAACAGGTAAACTCCAGCCCACCCAGGCTCGTCTTAATAAGACTCTCCGGGACGTTTACAACTGGGACTCCCTCTCTGCTCGTTCTCTCTGGTCGTTTGGCCCTGATTCAAACACTCCAAATGCTCTTCTAGATGACACTCTGTCAGATGAAGTTGACAAAACTATGCTTACAGAGATGAAGCAGGCCATTATCCAAGGTTTCCAATGGGCTGTCCGCGAAGGTCCACTTGCTGATGAGCCCATCCGTGGTGTGAAGTTCAAGGTCATTGATGCCAAGTTCTCCGATGATTTGTTGCAACGTGGTAACGGTCAGATCATTCCTATGGTCAGACGTGCCTGCTATTCTGCCATACTAACGAGTTCCCCAAAGATAATGGAACCAGTGTACAAGTTCGAGATTGTGAGTACCGCAAAGACTGTCAGAATCATTGAAGAGATCCTGGATAGGAGAAGAGGTGCTGTTTTGAAGGATGCTCCTATAGCTGCTACACAACTGTACAAAATCCATGGATTTGTTCCTGTCATTGATTCTGTTGGCTTGGAAACCGACATCAGAGTTGCAACACAGGGTCAGGCTTTGGTTGCTCTGTACTTTGACAAGTGGGCTGTCGTTCCTGGTGATCCACTAGACAAGGATGTGTTCATTCCGAAGTTGAAACCAGCTCCAATCCAAGGTTTGGCTAGAGACTTTGTTATGAAGACAAGGAAGAGAAAGGGTCTGACCGGTGAACCAAGCTTGGCTAAATACATCGATAAGGATCTCGTTGAGCAACTGAAGGAATTGGGTCTGCTGAGCTGAAAGGAAGATGTATATATGTTAATGTGTTCTACGATTCTGGCTTCATCAGTAATGCACAAATTCTTATTCTACGACTCCAGAAAGCTCATTAGTAATGTACAATTTTTTTTGTGATTATGTGTCAACATAAAAGTACCGATGCCCGTTAAACAAAATGCAGTAAAGTGAGTTTAGTTTCTGTTACGTCTGCTCTTACCAGGACGCTTGGCAGACTTGCCCTTCATCTTTCTCTGAGAGAAGTCTGACATGTCCTTGGAGGACTCAGAGTCATTCTTTCTCTTAAATCTCTTCATACCACCCTGGCCGTACTTGGCGTCCTTGGCCAATCTCTTGGAGTTTGGCTTGGATCTCTTGTTGGTGTTGTTTCCCCTGCCTCTTGTCTCTCTCTCAGCTCTCTCCAGCTTGTCGGCAGTGGCCTCCTCGATAGCAATATCAAACTCGTCGTGTGTCATCTCGTTGTCCTGTCTTTTTCTCTTAAGGCCCTTGATCTTATCCAGGGTCTCTCTCTTCTCCTTCTGACGGTCCTGGAGAGTAGCATTCTGCACCTGCTTGCCGAACTTCTTCAGCTGTCTCTGTCTCTTTGCCTCCTCGGATGCCTTCTTCTCAGAGGCCTCCTTTATCAGCTTTTGTTTGAGCTTGTCCATGTGCTCGTCTGACTTGATCATCTCGGCAAAGTAGTCAGCTGGTCTCGTGAAAGGAACCTTGAGCTTCAGCAGCTTCGAGCGGCCCTCCGTTGTGGCTTTGAGAGCCTGCTTGTAGAAGGCCAGCTCACGCTCTGTGTCGTCGTAGATGTCCTTGATCTGTGGCTCAGCCTTCTCATCGGACGTGATGGACTGGTGCTCCTGGAAAGAGTGCTTCTTCCATGGAAGCTGGATACGCTCAAGAGCATCCTTCAGGGCAGCAACATTGTTGATGGTGAGTTTGGTGTGGGGAACAACATCGGCGTCTGAGTCGAGCTCAACATCTGACAGTGGGATGTCCTCCTCTTCTTCCTCTTCCTCTTCCTCTTCCTCTTCCTCTTCTTCTTCTTCCTCTTCTTCTTCCTCTTCTTCTTCATTGGCCTCCTGCTCCTCAGCATCATCATCCTCCTCGTCCTCGCTGTCGCTTCTGGCAAGCTTCTCCAGATCAAGCAAGTACTCCTCCATCTCAGAGTCTGTGTCCTCAGCGATCTCAACATCCTCCTCGCCAGAGAGCTCTTCCTCCTCGCTCTCCTCCTCGTCTGCCTCCTCCATCTTGGACATGAGCGCCTTCTTCAACTTTCTCTGCTCCTTCTTGGACAGAGCAGCGCTCTGGTACTCCTCTGGCTTCTCGGCCTCAGCCTTCTTGGCAGCAGCGATTTGGGCCTGCTTGTTGGCCTTTGCCGCTCTTTTAGCGGCCTTCTCGGCCTCCCTGGCGGCAAGCTGTTCTTTGGTGACAACCTTTGGGCCATCCTCCTTGAGCGCCTCCTGCTTCTTCTGGAGCTTCTTCTGCTCCACCTTCTTCAGCTCGTCCTTCGCAAGGGCAACCTCGAGTCTCTCTTTAAGTTTTCCTTTACCCATTATTGGCTTTGGCGTGTGTGATTTGTTTGTAACGACGGACTTGATAAGATGATTAGTGCCACTCCGCTTTTAAAATTTTTTAATATAAGGCGCGATGAGCTCGCCCAATCGGGAGAGGTTACGAGCGCGTGATTTTTTGGGGGAGATAATACATAGTACTCAATAATTAGGCATTTGTTTAGTTTTTTTATTTGTTAATTTATGGATTTTATGATCAATTTCTTCTGATTTGTAGACTGGTCAGTTCAGTTTCTCAAAATTGTTGTATGCGGTTGCTGTTACAGAAGTCAGCAGCAAAACGACCCCGAAGCCGTATTCAGACAGCTTTCGACTACTCGTATTGTGCTTACTCCAGGTGACTTTCAAATATAAACTAAGTTGTGGCTATTAAAGTAAGAGCTAATTCGATTCTTCAATATATTGGGAATGTGTGGATATTAGTGTGGTAGAAATTCGACTCCTTAATGAATACGTAAGACCCATTACGGAGATCACACAGCATTGGACTGAAGACCCTTATGAAAGGAACAATAATAATTCGTATATATATCTGACTACAAGAACGAACAACGATACAGCTCATGAATTAATGCATTTATATGCTCTCAGAAACCGGCCAGCTTCACCAACAACTGAGCACCCTTGTTGTCTTCGGCACCAGCAGCAGCCTTCACGTCCTTCTTGATCTTCTTCAAGTCCTTCTGCAAACCATTCTTCTCGCCCAGACTCTCCTGGAGGGCCACAACAACGAACGATGTGTTCTTGTTGGCAACCCACTTGCTCAGATCATCACCAATGACCTCTTCGTAAAACTTCTCACCGAAGTCAGCACCAAGACCTGGAATCTCGAGCTTTGTCAGGGTCTTTGTCTTGTTGTCCCACTTACCACACTGGATTAAGGCTTTGAGCATTCTGACAGAGAACGGCTTGTTGATCAAGTGACCCTCCTCGTTAATATCGCCCTTGTAGGCCTCCACCAGGGCATCGATGGCCTTAGCTCTCGTATCATCGTCGGCTGGGGCGTTGTTGAGGAAGACCTCAGAGATGAATTGGGCACCAATGTTTTCACTGAGGATCTCAGTAGCGTTCTCCTCGACGGCCTTGTAGAACAATGGGGAGAACTTCTCGAGGAGCTCGGTTCTTCTCTGTTCGAATGGTTTCTTCGACGTCTCCTTGGACATCTCGATGTACCTCTGTAACTCTTTCTTGATGAGAGGGGAGAAGAATCTTCCGTCGAGGCCGTTGAGCAAATAGAGGAAAGGTCTTCTGGCATACTTGTCGGCAACAAGTTCTCCAATATGGTCGGAGAACTCACCCTGGAAAGCCTTGTGCACCATAACAGTGTCATCAACAGTCATAAACAGCGTTATGAGGACCAAGTTACCAAACTCGTTCTTGATCAGGTTCAAAGCATGCTCTCTCAATGATTTCACAATCTGCTTTCTCTCCTTGGCTGTAGCCTTGGCAATCAATGTGCATGCAACTTCGCAACCCTCAGCAGTGTGAATCAGCTCAGCAAACTGCTCGTGTAAGAGCTCGATCATCGTGCGTGTCTCCTCCTCATTGATGATCTGGACGTATTCCTTCATAGCAGCGTGCAAAATCTGGAAACCGGTGGATCCCTTCTCGACAGAAGCAGTGATAGTTCCTTCCAAATTCTTGGCGATGGTGGTTCTCTTCTCCACACTCTCGTCACAAACTTCAACAATGCTCTTGCCCTTACCGGAGTCCTTGAAGACAGCATATTCTGCACCCCAGAACTCTCTGATCATCTGTTTCTTCTGTTCTGCACTGGAATAAAGAACGTAGAGATCCTCAACAACATAAGCACCCTCTCTATGTCTCATGAGCTTTCTTAGCTTACCATGCAGCTCGTTCAAAATCATCTCTCTGGACTCTTTGGATCCATAATGGAGCAACTTGACGAGCAAGTACTTACCGTATGAACTTGTAGCGAGCTCGTAGAAATGGCCCTTGAGTGCAGATGTGACGGCGTCTCTTCTCTCCTTCGAGGAGTACTTGATCAACGTCTGGACAACTCTGGAAGCGTCGTGCTTCATGACTAAGTCTCTGATGACGTCCTTGGCGTGTTTCCAGATCTCATCACAGAGCTTATCACGAACTTCTTTTGGTGGTTTTGGAGATTTCACTCTCAGTCTCTCCCAAAGGGACTTGATGTGTTGCACTTCGATACCAGATTTTCTCTGGAGTTTTCTCTCGGCGAGTAGTTTTCTCTGCTCGGCGTGTTGTTCAGCAGATGACTTCTTGTTTGGGTCAACTGGCTTATCCTCATCGTCATCGGCCATCTCTTCACCTTCGCCTTCTGAAAGCTTGATTTCGTCTTGGTCAAGCTCATCTTCAGAGACATCTAGCTCGTCATCAGAGTCAGAGCTCTGGTCAAGTTCATCATCAGAGCTAGAATCAAGCTCATCCTCAGATTCAGCCTCAGAGGCAGATGAGGTCTCGGACTCCTCAGACTCGCTCACTGGCTGAGCCTTCTTGGAGTTTGTTTTGGACTTCTTTGTGACCACTTTGGAAGTGGTAGCGGAACGTTTTGTTCCTTTTACTGTAGATCCCATTTTCTAGTGAGTTTTTTTTGGGTCTTCAGGAGTTTTGTCTTGATAGAGATGAGCCGGGGCTAAGATTTCTTACATAGAAATTTTTTAGTGGTTCGCGCACGACGCAATGCGTGCCCGTTCAAAAATGGCAGATGAAGGAAACTCTCCAAAGCACACTTATCACCAAACAACTACCAATAGATACGTGCAATATGCGGTCATGTTCAATTGAATCATTAGATAGATGTGTGCGAGAGCACGTTTGGAATGCTGAAAGCAGGAGGAGGCGCGACCATGCTGTTCTCTTTGTTATTATGTGCTGAGATGATCTCGGTTATCAACTGGTCAATCATCAACACGTTCGATTTCTTCAACAGTTTGACAAATTCCACGATTTTGGCATAGTTCCCATAGCCAAAGTTGTTCATGGAGAGGATCTTCAAGAGCTTGAAGAGATTCACCTGGATAACGAGGTCTGCTTTGTATTTCTCGACTCTGTGGAAAATGGCATCGATCACATCATTGTTGTTGAGAAGAGCAAGTCTGATCCTGTTTATGCTGATTGACTTGGCATGGGATCCCAAAAGTTTGATGAGTCTTCCAAGGAAGAGTTCATAATTCAATGTGTCCTCCAACAAGATACCCTTCGTCAAAAATTTGGCGTCATCAGTTAGCAATAACGCTGGAATTTTTTCACCACCAACAAAGTCATGAAGTGCAACCAATGCATCCATCGCGTTAGCCTGCCAGACAGGATCGATTAACAATTCAGCATAGTCATTTATGATACCGGTATCACTCTTCATTATCTTAGCGGTAAGCTTTTCGTTGAACGCGAACCCACATAGCAATGGGATAATGAACTCGGTGCAGGGTAACGTGGAACTCATCAACTTCTGGAAAGTTGATAATGCATCGCATTTCACCAACTCCACTTGTCTCCATGGATTCAAATGGCACAGATTGAAGATTAAGGCACATGTTAGATTCAAGATCTCGTTATCAATATCTCTCGTTGTGGATGATCTCTTCATAGTCCTCACAAGGAACTTGATTAGATTCCCACTCTCTGGAAGGTCACTTGTGTTGAATGACTTTATAAATCTAAGAAGTCTCACTTGCTGTCTCTTCGAAAGCTTCTGGTGAATTTTGAACACAGAGTTGAGGAAGATTGGTTTGGGCTTCAAGAGCAGACAACCCTTGGTAAAGCAAATGATGGATATGGTCTTTTCAACTGATTCAAGGTCGGAATGGTTCACAAAATGGAGAAGCAGAACAGATATCCAATCAAGGAAGTTCGGGAAATTCAATGTAGTGATCTGTAATACTTCATGAGAAGCAGCATTCTCCTGGAAAGCAGAATAGATGGTACAAACAATAAACTTAACCAACTGAGGTTCCTCTTTGCAATCTTCCTCCAAAAGTCTAAGAGATCTCTTGAAGCCACCACATTGGATGAAGCTTGAAAGATACGTGGTATCAGTCTCAAATATCACGTCAAGTACTTGAACTACTTTACGCTTAGTCTCCGAAGGTGTTTCAACTCCGAGGAGATCAGTCATTGTAGTCAAACCACCAAGCTGCACGAACCAGCATGTCAACGACTCTGAGCGTTCAAACCAAGTCTTGAGAAGCTCAAGATGGGTCGTTACCTCTCCAGATTCACACCCTTCAATCCAGTGAATTATCTGTGACATGAGTAAAACATCACATCCCTCTAGTTCATCGCTAGCTTGGAAATAAGAGATTGCTTCCTTCACAATGACATCGTCATATGGATCCAGTACAAGATCAGCCCTGATATGATCCCATTCAGATGATGTTTGTTTTATCGTCATAGGATCAAACACGTTGCTGCAGTTTTCACCATTTTGCTTGATATCTAAGCCATCAAACTCATCAGCAAGCTCATTCTCGATATAGTCGTTGATATCTGCCTCTTTGTGCTTGAAAGTAGATATATCCATTGGAAGAAACTTCTTCGTATTATGTCTTTTGATAGAGTTGAAGTCATTCTCAACAAAGCTTGTTCTGGAGCTGTGCTTCTTGTGTTGTAGAAATATGGAGTCAATAATAGATTTCTTTGGTGTTGATTGCTTGGGTATCTGCTGGAGTTTTAGCCAAGGGTGTTGAAGAAGCTCCTTGGCGCTAATTCTATTATGGGGCTGTTTCTCAAAGCACTTCAAAAGGAAGTCCTCACATTCTCGTGAGATGAATTGTGGAATTGGTGGGTACTCATCTGTCACAATGGCATGAAGTGCAGCCATCTCGTTCAAATGGGCATATAGTGGTTCACCAGCGAGCAATTCAACAACAGTGGCACCGAGAGACCAAATATCTGAGGCGGTAGAGGTTCCATCCATAGAAATAATTTCTGGAGCCATCCAGTTAGGCGTACCAGCAATCGAATAAGTCTTGATTGTCTTCGTTGTGACTTTTGTTGACACACCAAAATCTGTCAACTTAATGTCACTGTTTTTTGTCAAAAGAATATTAGCAGCCTTGATGTCTCGGTGCACAACACCTTGATCATGAAGATATATCAATCCTTCAAGAACAGAAACCATATACTTCGCAACTTGCCGTTCGTCCAGGGGACCGTGACTTTTGTACATGCTTCTGAGTGAACCTCCTGAGCAGTATTCAAGAAAGATGAAGAGCTTCTTCTCGTTCCTGAGGAATCCATGATACTTTACAATATTCTTGTGTCTCAATATCTTCAACAAATCGATCTCCAGCATCAACTCCAGGATGTTATCGTCATCTTCTATGATGATCTCTTTGACGGCTACTTCGGAGCCAGTGTGCTTGTTGATGGCTCTATGAACATTAGCGAACGCACCTCTTCCAACCGTCTCCTTGAACTCATACTGTGATAAGATATCGTTGGTGTTCAACAGCCGTCCCGGCTTCTTCTCGAGCCGTTGGGCAGGCGTGAGAGAAACCTTCATCTCTGGAAGTTTTGTATGAGAGTGGGTTTTAGTAGGTGAGGAAGGGTGGAAGCGAAGCGGTTGTCTGGCATTGAGCGGTTGCAGCGGTGTCTTCGACGACTTCGCCTTGGTGGGTGTTCTTAGCAGTGGATTACTTCTCCTAAACTGGAGCTTTGGTATCACGTCGAGCGAACCGTTGTTGTTGTTGTTATTGTTGTTTTCAGAGCTTGATGACTTTGACGGGGAAGAGGAGCTTGAGCGTGGCGGCGAGGACGACTGGAGCCGTTTGAACCTCGGAGACTGCAGCAGCCGTGACTCCTCTATGTGAGAGAGCTCACTCACATCGCTATCGTCCTCTTTGAACCGGTCCAGTAGCTCTGATTTGGAGACGTTGGCATCCATGGCGGGAATGGAGTATATTGGCAGGCTGGGCGGCTAGCGAGATGTGCACGGAAAGCGGTGGGAAAAAGCTCAGTCACACGCTGAGTCTTGTGACTAACCAGTGAGACAGCCAATAGGGTATGTGAGCAAGGGAAAACGCCTTCAGTGTGCCTTTTTGCCTTCCGTTGTGTAAGAGTTTCAAGTCCTGTACCCAAAATCAAAACAAACCGCGATCGCGGTTAAAGGCCGAACCCCGGCCTACAGAACAACTTCTAATTATGCCTTTGAATCTAAACGGATGGATGTATTACTTATAACAAATAGTCACTATGCCATTGATCCTGAACGGGTGGATGTATCACTAATATACAGAGGTTATAAACGGTCGGAGTGCGCTCACTGCATCATCTGCTCTTTCTCCTTGTTCCAACTCAGCAAAGAGACATCGCCTTGTTTTCTAGGAACAATTAAGTGGATGATGAGGAACACCAAGCCAACTATCAGACAGATACCACCAACAACAATCCAGCAGATACCCAAGAACGGGTTTCTTCCACCAATCACCGATCTCGTGGTCAGGTAAATGGCCTTCTTTCCATCAAAGCCATCAACCGGCCAATGCAAACCGACGGTTACCTGGTAAGTACCTGCCGATAGCTTATCATCGTCATTTCTTCTCACCATCTTACTGAATTTTGGCAGTCCCGGGGTCTGCATCCAGTTCTGGAACTCCGCCCAGGTGGAAAGGTCAGGCATGTTGTCTTCGGTGTAGCCATCTGGGAACTTCTTGATCCAATTTGGAGGTGGCGTAACTTCGGTAGCATTGTACTTTGTCTTCTTGAATCTGTTCTTGTTCGTGGACCATGCAATACCGTCGGTTGTCATGTCGTAATCACTGGACGTGTCGTTCACACCAGAGAGAGAAGTGAAGGTGTCGTTGAAGAGCGAATTAGCGATAAGTCCGCATGGGTAATATCTGAGGCCATTCTCATCATTCTTGGAGAGAGGTTCACAATTCTGGCCAACCGTATCCTTGATGGTGCTGAGTGAAGCAGCTTTACCTTGTATCTGGTCCTCGCTGTAAGATCTAGCAAAACGTCTGTGATTGGCATAGAAGTTTTCGATGTGGTACATCAGGTAAACCGCCGGGCCGATGTCGTTTGGAATCTGGAACTGAATTTCACAGAGACCCTGTTCGTCTTCATCTGTCTCTGTTTCGTTGATGGAGTACTTCCACTTTGGAGATATTGTCAGGTCATTCTTGAAGTTTGCCTCATAATGAGCCTCTGGGATATCAGAATAGTAATCCTGAGATGCGAGGGAGGCGCACTTCTCGTAGAAGATTCTCATATCTTCAACTTTGTAAGAGCCGTAGAGCATTCCGGCGCCGAGTGGGATCAAAAACACCGCCAGGCCAATGAAGAGCGGGATCACGTACTTCGGGGTGATGATTGGGTGAACCGCCCTGAGCTTCTGCTGGGTGAAACTGTTCTCCTTGGGTCTTCTGTTCTTCTCTTTCACCGTCACCTCTTCATCCTCACTTACCGAGTCTGTGTCGGAGTCGTGGGCGAGCTCCTCGGAGCCGTTGTTCTTTTTGAACACGTTGCGTGCCTTGAGAGCCATCTTCGAGCTTGTTTGTGACCGGCTTCCTGTCTCACGTGCTGAAGTAAGCTCCTCTCGGTGATGAATTGAACCAAAACAAATGCCTGAACGGGCCTTCCCTTACTGCCACATCCGCGAAATGGCTGATCCGAGCCGAACAGCCGACATCAGATTGTTAGTGCTAATAGTTACGCTGGGAGTCGCGCACTTCCAGCCGGAAGGGTGTAAATACCAGTCCGCCAAAAATTTTGAGAGCGGCAGTGAAAAACACCACACAGACACCACAGCCAAAGCCATCTCAAGGGGAACTCCTCCAGAAGCGTATATCAACCATGGAACAGGACGAGGCTCAGAAGAACATCGAGATCTGGAAGATCAAGAAGTTGATCAAGTCCCTCGAGCAGGCGAGAGGTAATGGTACCTCCATGATCTCCCTCATCATCCCCCCAAAATCCCAAATCGCATTCTACTCCAAGATGCTTACTGATGAATACGGTACCGCATCCAACATCAAGTCACGTGTCAACAGACAGTCCGTGTTGTCCGCCATTACATCCACACAGCAAAAGCTCAAGCTTTACTCCAGAGTCCCACCAAACGGATTAGTCATATACTGTGGTGATGTCATCACTGAGGAAGGAAAAGAAAAGAAGCTCAACATCGACTTCGAACCTTTCAAGCCAATCAACACCAAGCTCTACCTGTGTGACAACAAATTCCACACCGAGGCTCTTTCTGAGCTTCTCGAGGCGGACGACAACTACGGTTTCATCATCATGGACGGTTCTGGTTGTTTGTTCGGTCTGCTCTCTGGTAACACCAGAACCGTCATCACAAAGTTCACTGTCGACTTGCCTAAGAAGCACGGAAGAGGTGGTCAGTCCGCTGTTCGTTTTGCCAGATTGAGAGAGGAGAAGAGACACAACTATATCCGTAAGGTTGCTGAGGTTGCTGTTCAGTGTTTCGTCAGCAACGACAAGGTGAACGTTAACGGTCTTGTCCTTGGTGGTTCTGCCGATTTCAAGACTGAGCTGTCCAAGTCGGACCTGTTCGATTTGAGACTCCAGCAGAAAGTTGTCAAGATTGTTGATATTTCCTACGGTGGTGAAAACGGTTTCAACCAGGCCATTGAGCTCTCTGCCGAGGCTCTTGCCAACGTCAAGTTCATTCAGGAGAAGAAGCTTATCACCCAGTTCTTCGACGAGATCTCTCAGGACACTGGTAAGTTCTGTTACGGTATCTCAGATACCTTGAAAGCTTTGGAGGCTGGTTCCTGTGAAATTGTCATTGTTTATGAGAACTTGGACGTCACACGTTACGTGTACAAGGACTCCGAAGACAGAGAGATTGTTGTCTACCATACCGCTGGTACTGAAGTTGACAAAACCCAGTCCTTGGACAAGGACACCGGTGCTGAGATGGAGCTTCTGAACGAGCAGCCTCTTCTCGAGTGGCTGGCTGAAAACTATAAGAACTTCGGTTCCACTTTGGAGTTTGTCACTGACAGATCCTCTGAGGGTGCTCAGTTCGTTACTGGTTTCGGTGGTATCGGTGCTATCCTGCGTTACCCACTTAACTTTGAGCAGTTGACAGACGGCTCTGATGATGAATACTATGATGACTCCGATGATGACGCTTTCATTTGAATTGACCTCCGCGTGACCAAAGAAGAAGCAACGCGCTAGGTTCGGTGACGGCATAAAAGGAATGCACTAGTTTGTTAGAGTAATATCCACGATTGTTTTGTTTTTCTCACGTCACCTTAAACATGTAGGAGCGTAAAGAGATGATGCGGGGCTACACCCGGACACCACTTTCGCGAAACCTTGGTAGGGGCACCCGGGGTCATTTGCGAGAGCATCTCCGAGACCCGGGGCCGTCTGTGCCAATCAGCGTTTTCTCGAAAACAATCATCACTACTTCTCCAGACCTTCACTTCACTACCTTACAACTCCCGCTTCACTTGACCGAACGCTAGGAAAACAAATCCAGCACAATGTTTGCCCTCTCCAAAGTTGGTCTCCAGTCTCTCCGCACTGTTTCCAGACAGTCCGCCCTCAGGGCCTCCGCCGCTACCGCTTTCCACACATCCTCCATCAACAAGTTTGATATCCCCTTCTTGAAGCAGATCCCACAGCCACCAGGCTACATCGTCGGCACCGTGAACGACGCCTACGTCGGTCCTAAGCCATCCAAATCACACGGCTCTCTCCACTGGACTGCCGAAAGAGTCATCTCCATTGGCCTCGTCCCACTCGCTACAGTGCCATTTGTTGCTGGCGCCTTCGCTCCAGCCATCGATGCCGCCTTTGCTGGTCTCATATTGGCTCACTCCTTCATTGGTTTCCAGGCTTGTATCATTGACTACATCCCTGTTAGAGTCTACGGTAAGCAGCACGACTACGCCATGTGGCTCTTGTCCTTCGGCACCGCAGTCGCCGCCTACGGAATCTACTTGATCGAGTCCAAGGATGTTGGTTTGACCGGTATCATGAAGAAGTTGTGGGTCAAGCCAGAAGAGAAGAAGTAAGCCCTGTACTATTTATTAAGGCTTTCAAACATGCATCAATTCGAGGTTCCTGGAGGAAGAGAAACGAGTTGGACTCGCGCTTGCGATGTGTTGAGTCAACGACTCTCACCAGTTGTGGTAACAACAATGGATGAACAGTTTGGGGAAATTCTCTTCCAATAGTGCCTTGGTTCACATATATTTTTATTTAATTCTGGTCGGGTATTTTGATTCTACATATTCACTTTTGTTCCATCAAGCGTTGTAGTACTTCCTATGTTTAATAAACTCAGTGCTACTTCCCCGACTCTATTTTGCGCTTACGGGATGTCGATGGCGCATCTTCTGCTTCAGCAGTAGCATCTTCAACGGTGATATCTTCAGCTCCGGGTGATTCTATAGAGGCAGCTGGGCTTTTTGGCTTACTCTGTGGCCTAACATTCATGTTCACTGAACATGAAGCACCACTCTCATCGTTCTCAGCACAATCCTCACCTGACATTTGTGTGATGTACTCATAACCTTTATCGATTCTTTCTCTGAACTTTTTCAACGCCGTCACCAAATCAATCACCGACTTAGCTCCATACTCCCTGGAAAGTCGATCTTGGTCCTGTTCTTCAGCCAGAAGTACATCACGACCACGAGAGGACCGAACTCTCACGAATTCCTCTTCTCCGAGTATTGTGGCATCAATGACTGAGGCAGTGATAGCCTCCGCAAGAAAAATCTCGAGTTCCAATTTACTTCCAAAGTCAAGAATCTTCTGTAATGAAGAATATTGTAGTCTCTATGAAGTTGTTAGTGAACAGATCAAAGCGGGTGGCAATCGGAGACTGTACTCACGTTAGACCTGAGCGCCTCGGATGCTAGTGTCAATTGCTTGAGTTTGTATATGGCCTTGGGCGAGAGATCAATAAACTTCTCCTTTTGTGTTTTGTAGTATGTGTAATCGCCAAAACAGAAGAGTTCGACGGTGTTCTTCAGCTTCGGATAGTCCTGTAATGGTGTGCTGAACTCCTCGCTCAAGCGAATTTCATTGAACCCAAAGATGCTGGGGTCCTCAAGTGTACGAATTATGGTGTCAGTGGCTGAAGTCATCGTCACTGTGTTTCAGTGACAGTTTTGGGAAAATAAGGATAGTACATGGTGTATTTTTATGACAACTTCTTCATTGATAGTCGCGTCACCATCGTGGAGAAATGCGAAACACCAGGACACCACCCAAAATGTAAACATACCAAGTCCACCAGTCATCTAAGCCCTAGAACCAGGCTTCAAGCCCATAATTCGCCACACAAATGAGCACAGATCGGGTCCCCAACCCGCGTAAGCGTATAATCAAACTACGAGGGCACAACAGTACACCAGCAAAACGTTCACCTGGCGGGACTCCGTCACGACCATCCACACCGGCTCACACCATCGATTCTGAGAAGAAGTCATCTCCACTAGAACCGCCGAAAGAGTCCCCAGAGTACTTACAAAGGCTCATAAAGCAACAGTTTTATCCAGCCTCCGACTGCAGAAACCACCTTGATATCCTCCCCGCTCTCACATCCTCCACTGAAGTAGACGTCCAGCTATACGCTCTTATCGGTCTGCTCTTTCGAAGCTTCATACACACATGGTATAAGAACATCACGGATGATACACAATTCACCACCGAGCTGATAGGGGTAGTCGGTCATATCACGCGTCAGCTGGAGTCTCGATTGAGGAAAGTGGATGTGGTGACGCTGCTCTTAGATGACATACCCTTCGTATTGGGCGAACATCTCAAGGCCTACAGAAAGGTTTTGAAAGAGTTAGGATCCTCATTTTTGCCATTTGATACCATCGACTCTGGATATGACTATCTCAGCAACCATAGAGCGTTTACGAAGACTCCTGAGGATAAAGAGCTATATCTGAAGATGTTGGCTGCAAAAATTCTGGATAAGCTGTTGCCTCCAGATGAGAAGGATTCTGCTTTGGTGCAGAAATTTGTCGGTGCATTGACGGGGGATATGTTAATGAAAATCATCACTAACAAGATCTCTCAACCATACCAGATCTTTGAAATTATCACACTTGTGTGCAAGGTTCTTATTGGGGACGATGAAAAGAAAGACAAAGATCAGACAATTTCCACGGCCAGCGAGTCCGATAACGAACAATCGCATGGTAACGCCATCACATCATTAATATCATCAGTAAGTCATTTCGTTGCCGATACTACCTCCCACAAGTCCTTTGCATCCATTAAGCAACAGAAGAAGGTCGTAACACTCCATATTTTCACATTTCTCAACAACCTCCTTTCCATCAGTGATCACAGACCAATCCTATATGCTGTAATCAAATCATTTTCACCACTTTTGAGGCATAGCAGAATTGACCATATACTTTACAATCTCCTTCAAAACAAGCTTGTAAAACCACTGTCTTCAGATGGCATCTTTGTATCGGCAGTCAGAGCTGGTAGAAACAATCTTTTCCCCACAGATCAAAACATGGGACCACCAAGAATTGAACCAGACTTGGCAGAATTCGAACATATAAGACAAACTACCAAAAACCATCTTTTAAGAGTGTGCAAAAAGGCTGGTATCGTATCATATCTGTTATTGGCTACGAATGACCAAGAATTGGATGACGTTATTGATGATTTCTTGACTAGTTTTGAGCATGTCAGACTAAATGAGCACTTGGTTTTCAAGTTGATTGATCTGCTAGTCTTGAGGTTGATGCCAGAGTTGAGTGATATATGATATTATGCCCCCATCGCTATGCCATACAGCGTGTTGTTCATCTACAAAGATAGAGATCATCTGTGAGCAAACTTCATCATCTCAGTATACACCTTAAGTCGCTCACTATCCATAGGAGTTGTGAACCGATCATCAAAATTAACTAGAAGATCTTGTATGCTGATCTGAAACTGACCCTTTGCATCGACAAACCCTTCCCAAAGGTTCGAAGCAAACTTTGCTGGAATCAAATGCTTCTCTTCCTTGGATCCCAGTTTCAACGAAACAAAAGCAGAATGGAGACCAATGGCAATATGAGGTTCTCTCTGAATTCCGGCAGCGCCATACTTCATATCATTGAGTAGCGGTTTCTTCAATATTTCACCAAAATGACGTCTGATCTGGTGTTTCCTACCCGTACCGAGCTCAATAATCACAGCATCAAAGTCTCCGTTCTTGATATCGCTAATAATGAAATTTGTGACCTCTTTCATGCCACTATCTGTAGAAGTCATCAATGTCCCTATTCTCTTGGAGTCGTCCCAAAACCGTACATCGTCGCACTTCTCTATCTCACCAGTAGGAATGAGTCCAACGTATCGTCTGGTGAACTTGTAGCCTTTGTTGCCGCCCGTCTGGAGATTTCTTGAGATCATCGAAGCAGTCTGCTTGTCCTTAGCGAACACAACACCGCCAGTGACGCACTTGTCAAGTCTATGGACCGTTCTTATTTCGGGGTTGAGATCAGCAAGGATGTTCTGGATCCCTTTCCTCCATATGGACTTCTCGAGGTGCTTGGAGTCATCTTGAATGGGGATACCAGCGTTTTTATTCACTAGCAGGAATTTTGGATGGTTCACCACGACTTCAAAGTGGTCGTGGAAAGATGACAGTTGTTCCACTTCTTTGGAGACGGCTTGATTCTGGACGTAGCGACGGTAACTACACACTACCCCATTAGCCCTCTTCAACATAAAGAACCGTCTGATAATGATAACCCCAAATAAGTGGACTCCAGATCATCTATCACAGCGGCACCACGAAAGTTTCGCGCTTTGACGCGTGGATCATACGCGTTTCCATCATTCGCCTTCTTCACCACAGTGAGGATGGCTTCGGAAAACAATGCTTACGCAAGAACCAGCGGGCGGTACCTCCCAAAACTTCGCCATGACAAGGAGTGACTTATCAGATGCTCATTTGCCTCGAAATTTGCGAGAAGCGCTGGCGGGAACGCCGCTGACGTATCTTGTGCCGACGCAGAACAGTAAGTGCCTGTTTCCACCAATCTCATCACACCAGCTACTAATAATCTGTACACAGTCGTCAAACACATTCTTCCCAATCGGCTACACATACCGGTACCCAGTGAAGACTCGGCCATGGAAAACGCTGAGTACAAGCATTTCTTGGGCTCCACAGATGCTGAGACCCAGCGAGCCCTCGTGCAAGCCCTTGGCATAGATCATGACATGAATTCAGATTTCACGTTGCCCATCATGGATAAGCCATTTGCGGAGTACACACAGTCAGACGATACATGTGCTGGCTCTCTGTTTGATGGTCTCCATGGCCTGGCTGCACAAATTGCACACAGTGTTCCCCTCGTTGGTGAGACTGACCTTAGAAGATCCGATGTCACTGCCAATACAACAGAAACCACACCTGCTACATATGACGTTCCTCCAGCCACTATGTATTTACGTACAAACTCCAGTAATGAAGCAACTCACCAGTCACAAAAGCTTACAATGCCAGCCGTGCAGTCAGCCTCGGTGTCGCACAAAAGAGAAGAACCTCACTCGTCTTCTTCAACTCAGGAATCCCCGGTCAAAAAACGAAAGTCAAACATCGGTGTGCAGCATCTTCAGATGGAATCCATGGCTCTCCAGCTACTCACAGATATTGTTGAAAACCAGATTCGTCTCACGGATGAGAAATCTGAGTTTGAGTCGGGCGATTTGTGGATCGAACTCCCAAACACTGATCATATCTTGACAGACCAAGTTATAGTCAATATCGAAGGTCTTCTCGGAAAACTCCAAGGTACAAAACTGGTTGAATCGATATCTTTTGAAGTTCTTGACAGGATTCAGCAGTTGACAATGAGGTCTATCAGGTATGGACTAGAACTTGAGTTGGCAGAAAATCAGATGACTCCAGGAGAACTTACTTTTAACTTGTCACTGAACGTTTTGAAGTCAGTATCGGTTCTTCTTGCGGTCTTTAATCTTCAAAGGAAAGAAAAAAAATTGTATCTTGATAACTACCTCACTGATGCTCTGGATTTCCTCTACAAATTTGTGGAAGACTATCTAGTGAAGTTAACTACTCCGGACCACATGAAGACACTCGGCTCTTTCTCCATTATCAGGAAAATTCTTGACCAGCTCTCCTTGTATTTGGGCACTAATCAGACTACTGATTCTCTGATCACCAAGCTTGAGTACATGTCTGTGATGATCTTTTTTCATCAAACCGACAGGTATTTCTTACCTTTCAAATGGTCCGCTATGTCCCTACTTGTAACCATATTTGAGAATGTTCCAGATCAAAGGTCATTTATCATGGATGAGATTATCGGGAATATGGATAGTCTATCAACTCAAAAGACAATATCAAGACAGGTTTCCTTGGCTAATGGTGTCAGTGTACAACTGATTACCATATTGATATTAAATCTGATCAACACTTTGAACTTGAAGAGGATCATCTACTCGAATGAGCTCTTGCTGCCTGGAAAGACACTTCATGCCCATGAGAAAGCCGAGAGGTTGAAGGAGGATACGAGGTACTTGAAAGAGTGCTACAACATAAGGCAAGCTCGAGATAGTCTTTGCGCTTCCGTTGCTTCATCACTTATAAATAGAGTTATTGCAGGCCACCACCCCAATACCAAGGTGTTGTTTGAGTTATTCTTACAGGACTTACTTGTCCTTGTTGATCTTCCAGAATTTCCTGCAGCTGAATCTCTCCTCTTTGAGATCGGCAAGTATGTGATGTACAATTCCGAGAATCTCGCTGTCATCGTTGAAACCCATTTGATGGAGATGGTCGGTCTTATTGGTTCTAAGATGCTTCAAATCAGAGACCAAGACGATCCTCAAATCAGAGCTGCTGTGGATACACTCAAAGATAATGCTACTGTTTTCCAGGCTATGGCCTCGCAACGTCCGGACATGACACATTATGGTGCTTCAGATCTCTTTTTTGCTAAATGGGTTGACTCTTTGATAGCTGATAGTCATGCTTCTGACACTGTCTCTGATGAAAACACCATTCTTGCGCTCAATCAGATTCTTGTCGGTTATTACACTGGTAAGAAGGCTGGTGCTCTCGCTGTTTTTGAAGGTATCAAAAATCCAGCCACTGTCAAAGAATCATACAGGTTATGTCTTCTTTCTAGCAACTTTATCTCTCTTTACCCAAACTTTCTAACCTACTTGTTGAACTCTGTTGATCATCCCAAAATCAAATCCAGAACGAGAGCTTTGAAGAACTTGGCCCTTATCATTGCTCAAGATGACCGATTCATCAGCGTTCCGCAAGTCAAGGCGTCTTTATCCAGTCGGATCAATGATTCATCAGCTCTTGTCAGACTTGCAGTTCTTGAAATCTTCTATACTTGTGTTTCCAACAAACCATGGATGATTCCAGACTTTTACCAAAACATTCTCTTGACCAATGACAAAGCCGTCTCCGTGAGAAAGAAATCTATTGACATTGCTTTGAGAATTTTAGAGAAGTCCGATGATAAAGACATTCAGGTTTTTGCTCTTGAAAAACTATTCAAAAGACTTGAGGACGATGAAGAAAGTGTTCTGGATTATGTCAAGCAATTTTTGCGGAGTCTTTTCCTGTTGAACGGACCTCTCAAGAGATTAAATTTTGATAAATCTGCCGCTGTTTCTCAGTTCTGCGTCTGGATTCTCGGTTTCATCAACAAGTCAGCTAGGAATTGGGTCTTGTTCGAAACATTCCTTGCTGATGACATCATCAGAGTTACTGAGGAGAATAAGTTGATCCATGATGAATTGATGTCAGTTTGTGGACTTGTCGTTGAGAAAACTTTCGCTATGTCCATTATGTGTATTGACACACCAGATCAGAATAGTGCTGAACAACATTTGGGTTTACTCTCGATTTATTCGAAATCCGAGATCCCATTTATCACACAGGAACAACTTCTTTCTCTTCAGCCGTACTTTACTTCTGAAACTAACGGTAACTCCACAACTCTATACTCTTTGGTGATCTTAAGAAACACGTTGATACATACGAAGTCTCTGAGAGAACAATTTCTGGTGAATGCTCAATCATCTTTGTTGAAGCGTCTTACAAAATTCAACACCAAGGAATTGGATCAGGCTATGCCATCAGTATGGATTCTTTCAGAAATGAGAGGAGATACCTCTAAAATAGGTAACGCCGCCGCTTCTTGCTTATTGATGGTCCTTCCGTTCTTGGACAAGGCTCTTCATGATGAATTACAAGAGACTGATGCTAAAGTTTTGAGATTGCTATACTTGATTGGAAGCTTCGGAAGATATTGTGACTTGGAGAAAAACAGAGACGTCTTCATAAAGCAGAAAAGGCTCGCATTGAAAGAGAAGGAAACTATTCTCAGCTTGATTACAAAGAACTTGTTAGTGTTCACTAAACCGAAAGTCAATAGGCAAATCAGAAGGGTTGCTGTCAAAAACTTGATCCAGGTTGCCACTTCTCATTCCAAGTTGTTTATGAGTGAACCGGTTTTGAAGGTATTGGATACGGAGTTTGCTGGTGAAAAGAATGATTTTAAGACTATAATGATTCAAGGCTTGTTAGAGTTCTTGGAAAAGGAAGAAAAGGATGCCTTGAAAAAGTCTCGAGCTAAGAAACCTCGTGAAGGTGTTGATGTTCATGTGTTCCATGGTGATGCTAAAACATTTGAGAATGATGGTATTTGTGCCTCATTGGTTCAAAGATATATGGAACCTGTCTTGGAACTATGTCTTTGTGCGGACACTGAAACATCTTTGCTTGCTGTCAAATATTTGAGGCTCATTGTGAATTTGGGTTTTGCCAATCCGAGAATTTGCACTCCTACAGTGATTGCACTTCAAGCTTCCCCAAGTCCTTACCTTCGCATGATTGGTTTGGAGCTACACAGAGAAATCCATGAACGCCATGAAAGCTTGGTTGATTCCCTCTACATTCATGGTCTTAAAGAGGCAGTCAAGTACAGAATGAGATGCACCGATGATATGACAGGCTTACCTGATTTCTTCACCAAATTCTATTCCGTCTTGGAAGATTCCAAAAATTCCCGTAAAAGACTTCTCAATCAATTTGTCAAATCTCTCAACTTCAACATTGACACCACCACACTGAGCGATGCTACACTGTTCAAGAACTACACTGCTTTACTCTGTCCAAGTATCCTTGAATGTGAATTTACGACTTACGACGAACTGTTCACCATGATTGATGGGATCGAATTACACCTTCTCACATATGACACGACACTTAAGCAAACGCTAACACCTATCCTTAACGATCCAACAAACTCACCACCTCAGGAGCAACTCGAAAAACTCGCCATGATTTCCACTGCACTGCTTACACTTCACATTTTCATAACCAGTCTTCGCCAGATGTATCGAATCCCACACAACGTTGATAAATCAGAATTCAAACAACGTGCAAAAATTCATGATCGTCCTGTTATTGACTGGCCAAAATTCATCGGTGGTAAAGAACAGGCTATGAAAATATTCAAAAATCTGATTGATGCTCTTGTTTAATGAAATGCTAATGATTACACGTCTTATTACAAAAGCTTCCCATAAGTAGGCACGTCATATTTCTTTATCCCATACACCATTCAACGTCTTTCATGGAGCGGTGATTGATATTCAGGCAATTGACCAAAGAATCCAGATTGCTGCTGGCCTTGTAACGGTGGTGGAGGAATGTTCCCATGAGGTAAATTTGCCATAGGTGCTGGTACTGGTAAATGATGATACTGAGTATATGGCACCTGATACATCACCATCGGGGAAGTGAATGGCTGATTCTGGTACATCACCTGATAGTGTTGAGGGTATGGTGGGTGAGGAATATGTTGCAAAGCTCTACTTTGGTGTTGTATTGCGTGGTAGGGATGCTGCTCCTGGTGCTGGGGAAGTTGATGTTGGTGTCGTTGATCGTACAGGATTGGATGAAGTGCTTGTTGAGTAGGCCTTGTAGGGTTGAAAGGTGTTGCTGAGTTTGATGATGAAGACGATGTGTTGTGGCTCGGAAGATTTGTTGAATTGGAATCTAACCGTTGTAGCTTCGGTTGTTGCAACGAGCTTTGTTGTGGCTTCTGTGGCAGCTCATCTTGATCCTCATCACCATCATCATCGTCGTCACGGGACCGTTTCGACGTAGCTCTCTTTCTCAGTCTTATACGTGCGCCACGTCTATAAAGGAAGCTTGTCAATGGAGAAGAGGGTGTAGAGCCTGGGAACTTCTTCGGGGTGTAGATTTGGATGTCATCCGAGTAGATCTCGTTTCTCCAGTACACCGACCCGTTATAAACTTCAAACAGATCAAACTTCAGCTTGAATATGCCAACTTTCCTCACAGACAGGTCCGGGAACACAAACACTATGCCGTGGTTAGCACTTTTGCCCTTCTCAATGGGAAGGAAATGGTTGAGCTGCTTGTTCGAAGAGCTTGCCATCTTCAGAGACAGCGGCATCCCAGACGCCACGTTAGTGCCGATGAGCAGATCCTCGACTGCCTTTGTGTCTTCGCTGTGGAACTGTGACTTGTCTGACTGGGCCTTCGGGCTTCGGAGTCTTGCGGTGACGAAGAAGGTGGAGTAGTGTGTCCATGCTGGGACGCGGTTCTCCCTCATCTTCTTGATAACCTCGAGCTCCTGTTCCCTCTCCGGGCACCTATGGCTGTGGCTCTTCGCTATGCTCTGGAGTAGCTGGTCTGTGATCTGTGATTCGTGTTTCGGATGGAAGTCCTCAACACGGAGCTGAAGCACTGGAGGAGGATGGATGGGCCTGTGCTCACTGAAAGGAGGAAAGACGCGGCCACTGGCACGCGTAGACACCTTGGCGTTCTTCGGCTGCTGGATGATGGTGAGGGAGAGACGAGGGCTTTTGGGCCGCTTTATATACCTTTTCTTGAGCTTCACAGCCGTCGACACAGTGCGTGGCTTGATCCTGAACAGCTCTGTATCCTTGTTATTGTTGTTGTGTTGTGTTGTGGTTTTGCTGGAGGAGGGAGTATCCTCGGCGGAGGGCCTCCCGTCGTCCAGTAGGAAGTCGATGCTGGACTTGTTGGGCGGTATCTCGGACTCGGGCATTGCCTTTCTCTGACTTCTTGGTTTGCGTTGCTGGCGGTGTAGTTGTTGTTGTTGTTGATGATGTTGGTAAAGAAGCCAAACTTTAGGGAAGCGCGAATGGGCCAATAACGCCAGAAGGACCTGCGATATATACGTGAACAGCGCCAAAGGTTCCATAAAACGTCTTTTTTTCGGGAAGAAAGCCCGTGTGGAGTTCCGGCGTGCCAGTGCACTTTCTGTGCTGCTTTTGCGTAGATTTGCATGCCAGTTCTGGGCCTGGGGTCCGCTAGTGAGATCTCCACGGTTTACGGCCCAGTGGAGCTGAACAGGCCTGGAGATGACGTCTTAGGCCGCCAATATGCTCTAAACGCCCTCAAAAACATCCATACTCTTGGAATTGTTCACACATCACATGCTGGATCAACTCTTTCGATATTCTCAGCCAACGGGCCACACACAGCTGCGCTACCCAGCAGTTTCCTCGCCCCGGAGCTGCATCAACACATTTGCCTGGTGCCACATCACACCGCATTCAACCGGGTGCTCAGCTTCTGGGTAGAAGGGGAGAGCCGACGTACGCTTATGTACGGAAACCACGTATTTCAACATGTACGGTGTGTAAGCCTTGAATCTTATTTCCATCTTCCCCCTTTCTCCACGCACTCCATATAGGAATCAGAAGATCTTACGATGAGTACATAAACACAGGAACAGTAGCAAGAATTGAGAGAGCTGTAAGCACTACAACTACAGGTTCTACGTCTGTTTCTCGGGGTTCCGTTCCACAACCTGCGTTATCTGAACAGTGGAAGCCCAGAGCCCAAGTTCTGGTCAAGGGGACGAGCTCCACGGAACAGGATGCGGTTCCAGACCTTCAGCTTATGGTGCTTATAACCAGCCGTTTCAACCAGCATAGAACAGCAGCAGTAAAAACGCCAAACGTACGATAGCACCCGTTGCATCTTTTAAATGGGGCGTAGTTTTGGTGTTTGGGGGAGCTGGGGACGCTAAGGACCCTATAGCTCTGAGCCAAGGGGACGCATGAAGAGAGAAAATCACAGCTACCGCTAAACACCAGACAGCCCTATTAAAGCCAAAAACATTCTCCTTGCCTAAGTTTATAGCCCTCCGAACGTCTTCCAAATGGCGTCAACTCATGTGCATTGATGTAATGCGATATGTGCATCTATGCGTGTTAACGGTGCCAGCCGAAGCGAGACCGTTTATTACCAAAGCGGTGTGTAAGGTATCAGGGGCCAGACTAGAATTCCTCCTCGACTGTTCAGTGTTGATTTGTTCCATGGACTTCGACGACAAAAAGGATGCATCTCAAGGTGTTCTATGAGGCATCACAAGAAATGGGGCTACAAGCATGTGGCCATGTACCGGCGGGTCCCGGACGCAATTAACGGACTTATGAGCCATCAATTCAGCATGAAATCAGTGTCATAGGAGTCTGATTCTTGGATAGAGTAATTCACAGTGCTCTTCTCTCGTAATTCGGGTCAGACTATGGTGAATTTTGGTTTTAATTCCTGTCTGCTCTCGTATATATTTGAGGTCGGATTACGATGTATTCTAGTTTTATAAAATTCCTAATTCATATGTTCGATGCTAAAGAGTGTCTCTGTGGCCCAAGTTTAGCTTAGATCTCAGTCGCATTATTCAACTAATCAATAGTCTCGGTAGCTCAAGATTATCTCACTTCCCAATTTGTATATCTTTGATGCCATAGAACTGTAGCCTAAATGAACATATCACCTCCTGTAACCAACTTCCCCGATCTCGTTAAACAGTCAACTCTGACTTTATCACCTCTCTGGGAAACATAACAGGGTGTCACTAATGGTCTCTGGAATCTTGCATTCACAAAGACAAACCACATCAGAACGTCATCGTTATCTTCCCACTGCAGGAAAACCCCCTTATCACAATCAATCTTTTGACATCTTTTCACAACAGCATTACTCCCTTTCAAGCCACCGGTCTCAATCAACAAATCACCAATGGTTATCTTCCTTACCTCCTCGTCCTCTTCGGGCTGCACTATAACCCATGACATGTCACCTTCTCCACGTCTCATCATCTCATCGGTCTCACACGTCCAGCGAATAGCAACCCCACTAATGACTAGATGCTCACGTTCTCTCAATTTGGGCAAGGTTATCTCTGTATCAAGTTTCCTCCAGCTGTTGGTGGGCTTTGTATATAGCGGAACACGCAAAATCCCATCTCTCACCCTTGTGGTGCTTCTGAAACGACGTTCAATGTAATACTGCACCTCAAGTTGAAAGAAGTGATCAGTCCTTGTTTGTATGGTCTGTTTAAAACTGAGTGATAATGAGAGTTTTGATGACTCGATGTCTTGTTGGAAGTTGAACATCTGGATTGGGTTATCGGATGAGCTTGAGGCTATCTGTAACGATGTTCCTCCGATGAATGGGTCTGTAGTGATCAACTCCAATGCCTTATTGTTCATATCCGTGGGTGTACTCATCTGCAATGATCCATTCACCCAAGGTTTGGAGAAAACGGTCTTACCATTGATCTTAAAGCATTGGCCTTCACCTCTGGAGAAGTTGGTGTAGAACGTCACACCACGTCCATCACGGATTGTGAAAGGAGCAGTGCTGTGCTCGATGTATGTATGGATGCTCCCAGTTGGATATGAATCGCTGATTTCACCAATCCAGAACTTACGATCACTTTCAAGAAACTCAGAGGGTTCGAAATTCTCATAAGTCCATGCTGGTGCAAATAAAGCAACATTCGAAGAGTAAACTCTCAGGAGATTGATAGCGAGTCCAGTGTCGTATCCTCCTTTACCAACTTTCGACCCTCGACCCCAAATGTCAATTCCAACATACAGCTTCTTCTTGACCCCCAGTAAGCCAACGTTCAGGATGTTTTTCTTGAGTATCGTCTCATCCCACCAATAGTTCGTGAAGAACAGGTCCGAAGATTCAAAATGGTCATAGTTCAGCTCATTGACGCCATTTTGATAGAACACCCTGTTTTTCCCAGCGATGAAAGCGTCGTACCAGATAACCCTGCCGTTAATTCTCGTTTTCAGCTCCGTCTTCAGGGCCTCAGTGAAAAGAACAATCTCGGCGCAGTTGCTCTGCGTCGTGAAGGTGGTCTCAACGTTTACCAGCCACCCATCAAAGCCACACCTTTCGGCGACCCTCACCAGTTTTTCCACATAGACGAACGAGCCGTCTTTCCCCCGCTTGACCAGCAGATCCAAGTCCTTATCGTCATGGCCTTCAAATATGACTGTTCCGAGACACGGAATCCCCTGGCGGTGTAACATGTTGATCCAGGACACCGGGGGGATGGTGATTCTGTGGTGAGAAAAGTACACCATTATGTCTACCAGACTCGGAAATTGCAGGAAATAGTGTTCTCCTGTGGCGTGTGGGAAGTATCCCAAAGGACACAGGTCCTCGCCATCCTGGTAGCCGCCTTTGAAGTCATGGCACATGAGCAGTTTAAGAGAGGTCTTCGTTGTTGTGTCTCTGGTACGCTGTGATTGGTGGAGTTTCTCACGCGGGGCGTAGAATGGCTCTGTCGTTGGGTCTGGAGGGGAACCAAGCCAGGAATCAAGTTCTCCAAGCGACCCAAAATGAACTGATTCGTATAATTGTGGATTGAAAGCTTTCCGCCGCTGCATCCTCCGCCTGTTGCTGCTGTTCTTATCACGTTTGTACTGTGGGGTGGAGGGCCTTGATGCGGAAAGAGGATAGGCGAAGAAGTGTGCAGCGACGTGGAGATCGTGGAACTCGTGCGTGTTTGAGGGTGGAATACACAGGAAACGAAGCTTCCTGTACGGTTAATGTGCGTGTTTTGATGGTGTTAAGGGTTTCGTTAGAGGTGCGTGGCTATGAATATTAGGGGTTTGTTTGGGTTAGTGCCCGAACCGGCTCTTATCCGCAACTACAAATGTGGAGCTGTCATGGTGTCAATTGTGCAAGGTCTTCTAGGTTGATTGTTAAAACTTTTATACAGTCTTTCTTAAATTGACTGTTACAACTTGGTCAAGCTCTTTCTTACTAGGTCAATTCTTACAACTTGATAACATAAGGTCACTCAGCTTAGGTTGATTGTTACAATCTGGTCTCTCTCGACTAATTGAAGGTCTTGGGTCAACTGTTACAGCTCCATTAAACAAGATCCCTCTTGAAAGAGTAGATTCTGGTGGAGTGGTCGTGGGATGCAGCCGCGAGAAGGAGCTTCTCGTTGTCGATGAAGGACCAGTTGATACGGGAGATACGATCACCAGGGGTAACTTCATCAGAGAACGCATGGAGGACAGCCATATTTTCTCCATCAAATGCGAGCACAGCCATCTTACCAGTCTCAAGACCTACTGCAGCGAGAGCTTTGCCGTTGAATGTCTTCCTGTGGACATCAACGGAAGTAACAGCAGCACTGAACTTTGTCTGTGCCACAAGCTGGACATCAACACTCGCACCCTCCGTCTCGATAACCCTCCACACTTTCACGGTCTTATCTCTTGACGCCGTGAAGAAGATCTTCCCACACTCAACAGGCGCCCATGAACAGTCCCAGATGATTCTGGTGTGCGCTTTCGGATTGACAGCAGCTATCTTGAATCCTTCAATATCGTCCTTCCTCCATAAACCAAACTGACGATCACGAGAAACTGTCAGGAGATATTCTCCCTGAGGCGAGAATTTAACTCGTGTAACAGTCAAATCGTGCAATCTCAAGTTTGGTTTCAGTTCTTGCCAGTTCTCGGTATCAAACAATCTAACTACAGCGTGCTGTTGTGTGTTGGATCTGCACGAGGAAGCAACAAGCCTTTTATCTGGAGAAGTGTCAACGGAAATCATCTCATAACCGTGGCCATACAACTTTTCAATCTCCGGCCATAATGTATGTCTTTGAAGATGGTCCTCCAATGGTGGTGTTGTGAGACTCGACAATATTTCGTATGAGATGTTGTTCGTATCGTCCGTTTCACGACGGTCTTGATCTGGAGCTGGCGCACCATCGGAGGCAGTCGCCTTGTTGGAAAGACCCAGAGCTGGAAGTGCAGCAGACTCTGGCATTTGTTGAGACTCAATCTCGATACCACAGAACTTGTTCAACAATGTTGCGACTCCCCTTGGCTCATCGAAGGAACGGAGAATCTTTTCATCACCAGCAGAGATAAATCTGGTATCGGATAGTGAAGCGATGCAAATCATGTCGTAACCATGAATCTGTGGTCTTGCGAACTCTCTCCACGTGGAAACTTCTCTTGCGCTTGCATCTGAGTTCTTGATCCAGCGTGCATAGAGTCTCGTAGTCTGATCAAGGGAAGTAGCCAACAGATACTCACCGTTAATGGACCATGAGATATCGGTACACTGTCTCGTTGGTCCTGTGATAGCGAGATCTTGAACCCAATCGGCAGCCACCACGGAATCTCCTCCATTCTCGGCACAGTTATCCACTGGTTTGAGCCACCAGCTTCTCCAGGCACCAGTCTTACCATTAGTCAGTATGTGTTCAACACCCTCGCTATCGGTGAACCACAGCGCTGACCAGAAACCACCAGAAGAACCAGTGGCCGTACTTGCACCTTTACTGGAAATCTCACCAAGTCTAGCAGCACACACCCAGATACCAGACATCTCATCCGGTTCCCATATCATCATAGCAGTGTCCGCACTCGAAGCTAGCAGTTGCAACTTTGTCTCGTGCCATTTCAATGAAGCGATCCAGTCGTCATGGCCCATGATCAATGCCTCGAAGTTGATGGCAGCACGTGTGGCTCCGACGAAGAACTTGTACTGCTTGTTACTCAACAGCGTGAGTTTCTTCCCGTCTTCATCAGAGTTGTCGATTTTCTCGTTCGTTCTCAGTCTCCAGAGACGAATGTAGCGGTCTTGGGAGCCTGAGGCCAGGAAGAAGTCTCCTTCCCCAAGCTTCTTGAAAGTCAACGCCTTGACCCAGTCTTCGTGGCCCTCAAGCTGGGCTGCCAGTGTGAAGTCTGTGAATTCAGTGGTGTGTGTGAAAGTGTAGATGAAGATCTGGAACTTTGTGCCGCCGAGTGCTAAGACGTACTGGTCCTGGTCGATCTCTTGAATAGCCAGAGACAGAGGAAGGACTCCAGTTTTCGTCTCAAAAGTGTGCAGCTTCGTCACTTCGCCAGTCTCAACACAAAGCTTCCACAGAATCACCTTCCCTGACGTGTCACCCGTGGCGAACAGAGTCTGGAAAGTACCGATACAATCAACACTCTCTTCATGGCCTTCCAAGCTCGTCACAAACTCCATTTCCGTGTCGTTCTTGGACTTCCACACACACACCTGTGAGTCCTCTCCGGCACTGACTAGATACTCTGTGTCGTCGAGAAATCGCACGCATGTGACCTCAGAAGTGTGTTTCTTGAGTGTGGAGTACACACCACGGAAAGAGGGAGACAGCGGGTCCCACAATGCGACGGAGTTCGCAGCTCCGTAGGCGACAATGTGGCGTGTTGGATGGAGTGCACCAGCATGTGGCTGCTGGTTGGCACCGATGAAGATCGCTTCAACGTCTGCCATTTCGTAGAAGCCTTGAGGAGATGTAATTAGCATGTTTCGTAGTCGATGGAGCTCAAGATTTTTTTTTAATCTCATCGCGGTGATGGAAAAGGGGAGAATAATGTTTTTATGATTAAACTCTACGCCTCGGAAGGCTGAGATCTGGATTTCCCTTTCTCGTTCTTCTATATGGATAATAAGCATGAACTCAGCTTTTCGAAGCCTAAAACTCGCTCATAATGACGTGGTATACCCTTCGTTTCGAGTATGGTTATGAGCACTGTTCTGGTAGGAGCACTCCCTCGCCTCCATCTTAGTTCTTCACTACGACTCCCATAGGCCTATATCAAGTCATTAGAGTTCATTAGTTAGTTCATAGCAAGCATAATGGGATCACTTGTCCTGGTGCCTCTTCTCTCTGTTCAAACTGAAACCAGACGACTTTTCTCGCAGCTGTTTCACACTGATGGTTGGAGGTGAAGCCTTATGTGGGGTTGACCAATTGTTCAAATAGTCACCATTCATCTGAGCTGAGAATATTCCTGTTTTTCTCTTCTGTTGTGCCTTCGTGTGTGAGCTCTGACTGAGGACTTTGTCAAATCGGAACATGTCTTCACCTCTGGAGAGTGGAGAAGTTGGTGATGTCGGAGGTGAGCCAAGTCGGTTTGGTGATCCAACACGCGTTCTCAAACCCTCACGAGTACTTATGCCACTCAGGTGACGACTCTCAACATTAGAGAAGGAGTCTGCCAGAGATGTCTTGAAGGATGTGTTGGACTGTGTTCTGGCTAACGATCTGTTCAAGATAACTGAAACCTTCTTGTCGTAGATCTGTGGGGCTGATTCAAAGGGAGCCAGCTGGTCTGTGTTGCTGTATCTTGTATCAATGGAGGCTGATCGATAGTGGAGACCGTTCTCCTGTGTACTAGTAGCACCGGAATACTGTGAAGATGTTTCCGCATCCTTAGTAAAGAAGGAGTCCAAGTTGTCGAGCTCAGCCCACATGTGGCTCAAAGATCCTTCATTATCATCAGCAACGGAGACAGTATCCGCATTCGGAATAGAGTTGTACTCTTCAAGGTGGAACTTGATCTGTTCCTGTTGTGGTGGAGGGGCCTCACTTGATTCAACGAGAGCAACGCAAGTCGAGAACACAGCATGTACATTGTTTCTTGTGGTAGCAGCAGTGATAGCAGGCATTGAAATAGACCAACCGGTCTCCTCAGGAATACCAAACAGAGTAGCGGTTCTTTCATAGTCCTTCTTGATGGCTTTGTTGCCCAAACTCATTCTCAAAATATCCTTATCAAGTTTTGAGCCAGAAATACTGTTAGTCTCGTCTAAAACTTCAAGAGCCTGCTGAGCAAATGGGGTCAACAAAAGTCTCAATAACGGGGAGATCAAATCTGCACCACAACCTTGGAACTGTGGTTGAGACAAGTCTATTTTCGGGAATAGCAATTTCAAGGCTCGCATAGTCTCCACCTTGACCCAATCAATCTTGTTTGAAAGTAAGCCAAGCAAGAATATAACAATCTGGCCGCTGTATCCTTCCAAGAAGTTCTCACAAATGTAATTAATCAGCTGTCTGATGAAATCCTCCTTCGATCTGAATTTGGCCTTGGCGAAAGAGTCAATGATGCGAGCTAAATTCGTCTCGCCCTTGTTGTTGGCCATCTTACTCAAAATTCCAGCACTTTCAAAGACATCAGCCGAGATCTCGCCCTGATCAACAGCGTGGAGATATCTTGGAATATTAGCAAGAAGAGCAAAAAGAAGTCTTGATTCACCACCAATGATGTCACTATCATTCAATTTGTTCAGCTTATCCAACAGCTGCAACGAAGCTTCCCATGACGCTGAGGATCTCAATCCAATCATGATGATTTGCTGAAGACCCTCGAATTTTCCCTCCCAGTTCGAAGGGAAGGTAGAGACCAGGCATTGGACGGTTTCCTCAGAGTCAAGATCAATCTTAGATAAGAATTTATTCAGAACGGAAAGCAGTTCAATGTACTCGTGTTCGTTTATGGTGTTGAGGGAAGCCACTGTTGCCCAGAACAGCTGTGGAAAATCAATCAACTTCTCTGCATCTAACTCTGAGGTGATAGCGTTCAAAGTCATCAAAATCTGCATAGCAAAGCCTTGAATATCTGGGGTTTCGTCCGAAATGGTGTTCGACAACCTATGGAGCATATCTCTCAACATCGTCTGGTCCAAGAATGATAACAAGGAGCGGAACACCTGGAAAGAACGACAAGCAATGTGTCTAACAGCACAGTTGGTAGCCCAAGCAAGAGAGACACGGCCCCATTCTTCTTGAATGTTTGGATGTGATACACTGAAAATCTCGAGAATGTTTCTGACAAGCAGATCCATGTCTCTTGGAGATCTAGCACCAGCACCATTCTTGTCATTATTCAGATCTTCATACGTCCACAAACATTTTTGGTTGTTTCTGATCAAGTTCTTGGTCTGCTGCAACTTTGGATGAGATGAAACCGTGCTCAATATATAGATAATCAGCTTACCAGAGGACTCTTGAACAACTGGGAAGTAATGGTCTAGGAGAACAAATGAAGCATGCAACAACAAGGGTATTTTAGAGTTGAGTGATTCTTTTGGAATGACAAACAAATCAGACAGGAAGATCAAAGCCAACTGACCCATTGAGAATACAGAATCCTTACCATTGTAGCTCAAAGTCTCCCAGATATCAGCAACATACGGCAACCCAATCTCATCAACCGGAGGCTTATACTCAGTGGGCTGTGGCGGAACCATGTTCTTGTGGTCGATGTATGAAATCAAAGAGTCAGCCAATGCCAAACTGGTACCAGACAGGTAAACCAAAACTTTACTAGCGAATTCCACAAATAGAGGGTTTCTCTTGATCAAACTGGTGTGAAGAGCAAATCTCATAATGGCTGTGATGTTGTTCAAGCTTGCACCGCTACCTAGTGAGATCCATAAAGCCTCTACCTCATTAGGGATAGACTCTGAAAATCTGATAGTCACCTCGAACAAGTTGTTCAAGACCATGTAAGACTGAATGTCAATGGAATAATCCTCACCAACGTGGAGCTCAACTGTCTGCAACCATGGGAAGAGGATAGTCAAAAAGTCCTTTCTAGATTCAAAGTTAACAATGGAGAAGAACTTGGTCAACTCTGAGATTAACAGAATATTGATCTCAGAATGACTGGAAGCAAAGTATGTGGAGATGTCAAGTAAAGCTCTCTTATAGATGGTTTTGTTCTTATTTTTTACTCTTTCCTCGAAAGTGCTAGAGAAGTCTGTGTTGAACAAGCGCTTTTCGGAATGGATAAGTAAGTTGATAGCGGCACAACGGATCTCATAGTTGCTGAAGCCGATACCATAGAAAGCCAGAAGAAGAACCTGGTGGTCCTCTAAAGGCACATTTTCACTGGATACAATAGCATCAGCAATAACAACATAGTAGTCCTCTATCACCGAAACCTTTTGATCAAAAATACACTTTCTGAAAACTTCACCAAACAGTTCAGCATCTTCGACATTGTGCTTGAATATGCTCTTGATAGCCTTTTTAGCCAGAGATGTTATAGTATCATTAGGTGACTCCAACAACAGATCAATCCAAGACAATAATCCTGGTAAGTCAAACTTCAAGAGTGTTTGTCCTCTTAATTCTTGGATCTTTCCGTTAAGCAAACTCACCATGGTATTCGTAGCAGCAATGGACATAATCTGTCTTTCAAACTCAATCGCAGAATTCAAAGCAGTGAGCTCCTGAGGGTTTGTGATATGTTTAGTCATCTGGTTGTATCTGTGCTTGGCAACCAAAGACGTCTTACCATAACCACACCACTCCTCAAGGAATGTGAAACAAGAAACTCTGGCCTCAAATGGCAACCAATCACCAGGGTCGTTTCTCTTCTGGATTCCATTAAAAACATTCTCTAAGAAACCACAGAAGTAGCGACGAAGCTTTTGAAACTCAAAGCTGTTCTGTACTTCGGCCTGAGAAAGGAAAGCCTTGATAGTTTTAATAAAGTTTACCAACTTGCTCACAATCCAGTTGTCATTGATGATAACCTCCTCGTCCATAAACTTCGAAACCATGTTCAGGATGTGTGTCACCTCAATCCTGAGACGGCTATCCTTGGACACAAACTTGGTTCCGAGTTCCTTTTCCCACTGGATGAATATAGGCTCAACAGCCTCAACGAATGTCTTGAAAATGTTGATGTTCATGCAGCTCAGTCCTGTGATAATTGCATCTCTGACTGCTTGGTTTGATCCGTTCAACAAGCTCAAAGTCAATCTGAAAACACTCCTAGCACTTGTGATGGTGCTGTGTTGGATAGTCAGTAGTTGTTGTGATTTCTTCTTACCATTGGTAGCCTCTGGAATGTGCAGTCTCTGTTCGTTCGTGGAAGTAAGAGAAGTACAGGCCACGATCAAATACAATTTCCATTGTTCAACTAGAACCTCTGGTGGTCCATAATTCAAAACCTGTGAAGAACGTGGTGAATCAGCAATCTCCAAAATGGCTTCATGGATCTGGACCAAGCGAGTGCAAACAATGGAACGGCACAACGCCATCGTCATAGGGCATCTCTCAAAGATGGTACTCAACAGCTTTGGAAAGACTCTAAACCACAAAGCAGAATCTATACCATAGTCTGATTCTGCAAGTCTGATGAGAACATCCCGTCTCTGCTTCACAGTGAGCTTCGAGAGCCTAGATCTCTCTGCGACACTCATGTGCTGTCTCTGGGAGCCAATCAGCTTGAAGAAATCAACACTTTGAAGGATGAAGTAGACTCTAGTACCAATGTCAGCAGCGAACTTGGAGTTGGAACGAGCGTGTGTAGATTTCTGTTTGTCCTTAGTAGTCTTTTCATAGAGAGCTTCATCAAAGTTTTCTGTAAGCCTTAGGATGGATAAGCCCAGTTTTCGGATCTCAAAGTCCTGTGAAGCGAGGAAGAATAAGCCATGCCCTTCAACCTCTTCAATGACAGTGATGGTATTCTTCAGTTCAATCTCATCCACTGGATCTTCTTCAGCCTCCTTCACACCTGGCATGAAGTCATCCTTCACAACATTACCCTTTCTCTCCTTGAGTGAGTTCAACCAATGTTCAAGGAGATCCAAATAAAGTCTGAGTAATTGCTTAGATATTATGTATCCGTTCACCTGACTGGACCTCTCAGTGAAGTTGAAAGCGTACTTGGCAAAGATAGTGATCAGACCATGTGGTTTCTTTCTTGTAGCCAACAATCTCAATGCATTGGAAGCGGCATTAGCAACACGGAAGTCACTGTGGAGAGAGTTACGGCAAAGAAGCTCGATCACCTTACGACTAGCACCAAACGTGAGCCATGGGCATGATTCTAGTAGGACAGCAAATACCTCAATATTCAAGTTCTTGTTGATCTGGATTGACAGGTCTGTTCCGAAGCGGAAACCACTAAAGGGGGTTTTACCAGTGTAGTAGAAGGGAGAGGCAGGCGATTGCGTTTCCTGAGTTTGAACCTGTGGCCCAATGGCTGAATCAAGAGCTACCAGTAGAGACTCGCAGTACTTACAAATAACCTCATGGTTACTGTTATTCACTGTCAAGTTGATGTCTGGTGTTTCGATCTGCTCTGGGTTCTCTGGGAAGACTGGTCTCTCATCATCGGCGAGCATAGCAACGTAGGACTTCACTGCAAGAATATTCTTTTCGTGCTGCAGACTATCGACGCTGTGTCCATTGAAAGAAGACTTCAGCAAGGGGATAATAAAGTTTTCAACGGTCTGATTATAAGCAGCCAAACCAACGGCTCTGAAAATCTGAACCAAGGGGAGGATCAAACTAGCGTCGGTAACAATCCAAGATTGCTTACCTTTACCTAAGAACAGAGACTTCATGATACCATCAATCTTCCTTGTGGTATTGTTCAACGACTCTGTACATCTGAACATGTAGACCCAAATCAAACGAGCAATGCAAGTAGAAATGACAACCTTTTCTTCAAGTGTTGTGTGCTTGGACTTCAATCTTTTGATATTGATGTCCACAATATCGTACCATTGGTTCAAGAAGAGTTCATTCGGAGAAACGCAAAGAACTGATGACTTGAGTGTCAAAACAGTGATCCAGCTCTTCTCATTTAAATCAGAGTTGTTGCAAGCATTGAAAATGGTATTGACTGCATCGACCCAAGTTGGGTGGTTGACCTCTGCTGTAACGGATTCAGCCAATGGCAAAAGAATATTGGTGAGCACTTGGCAGTAGGCCAGTTTGATAGAATGGCTTCTAGTAGCACTGAAGAACTTCGCAATGGACTGGAGGAAATCTGCACCCTCCTCAAATGACTCGAGAGGGTAGTTTGTGAGCTTGAGATATCTCATACCATGGATCAACAAGTGAATGGATGGTTCAATCTCTTTAGGCACTACCGGCGGAAGCTTTTCCAGATCAGCAATGAACCTATCACTGACACTCAAGAATCTCTTCTCGGACATGAATCCCAAGAGCTCTGCAAACAGGTTCCAATTAGCGGATCTGATGATACTGGAGGAGATCAGTATTGGATCTGTACTTCGTAACTGAGAGAACACGATCTCTTCCAGCTTGCCGCCCAGGTCATCACCGCTAGAGTCGAAGTTCACTTGCTTGACAACTTCGATCAAAACACGGCACAAAATGTAGATACTAATGAGGGATTTCCTGTCACCTTGGATAGCAGTCTCGCGAGAGGACTGGACAGCAGCCTCCAGAAGGGCCAGTCTCGAGTCTGGCTGGATATTCGACTTTGAGGAGTTGTTTCTCCTGTGTGAGAGTCTGCTTACCGTGCTTGCGCTGTGAGTGTGTTTCTTGAAGGATGAGGATTCTTTATGGTTGTTCAGGGCCTGAATGGCCTTCTCAGCGGCATGAGCCGCCATAGCAGCAACCTCTGACTTGGACTTTCTCCAGAACATCACAGAATCAATCACCGGTTTCGGGTTGTTCTTTGAAATGTATCCCAATGACGCAATAATCTTGTCAAATGCAGGGTCAACGCCTTCTGCAAGAAGGTCAACGATCGGTGGTTCGGTGCTGAGGGGATATTTAAGGCACATATTGAGCTTCCGCTCTGCATGTCTGACAAACTGTGTGAAGAGGATGTGCAAAGTGTACTCTGTTGGGGTCTTAGAATCTGTGGCGAGCCTCTTGCGAATCGCAGTGATCTCTTCAAGGGCGGCGTTGTTAGATGTAAGGCGCCTTGACTGAAGGACGTTCTGGTAGTCAGGACTAGGAGCAGTGACAGGCACCTCGTTCTGAGGGGTGTGTAGCTGGACTTCAGTATGTGTTGTCTGGACTTGAGCAGAGCTGTCGGGCATCTGGGGCTCAATCTCGATGGACTGGAAGGACATGGGTTGAGGCGCTGCTCGTTGTGTGGCATTTTTCGATTCCTGCTGTGGCTCTGGTGGATATTGGAAGTTCATGGGAACAATATTTGGTGGCTGTCGCAGTTGTGATGGGGCTTCTGGGTCGGTCTGTGGAGTCTTAGCTCGAGTGGGTTGATATGCCTCAGGCACCATCGCCATATCGAGGTCGATCTCGAGATGCTGCGCTCCTTCATTTGCAGCCATTGTGGTTATTTTTGTGTGTACAGGTCCCCGTTTTCTCTTCTGGTCTGCCTCTGTGGGCATGGATGTTTCACAGATCGGGTTCACTGTGATCGGGGTTTACTTTTTGTCGGGCTTTTGTAGATGTTACCTCCTTTCGAGAGGCACTTGTTTACCATTTTGGCGTTCGCGGAGATTTTGATACACCCGAACACCAGCTCTATATTTGTATGCCGCGGCCGGTGTGTTATTTGTTATTTGGCTCTGTTAAAGCGATAATGAAAAAGTTAATCGGCCCTTTATTTGTGTAGCTGTTTTACCACTTCTATTAAAAATATTACTTCTAAATGTCCATTAAATATGAGGTATTAATTAATATAAATTAATATATTAATAGCGGCGCAGTGCAACTCTACATGCTGCAGTTCAATATGAACTTGAAATCCTGTAAATTCGAACTAGATTTCAGATGTAAATTCAATAATAAAATATAATGAAGCATATATTTCTGCATTCATAGTATATTCACTCAATCCAAATATAGACACCTAAAAATAAACCTCAAATCACAAATAAAGGGATTTTTTATGGCCAGTCGAAGATATTCAGAGCTGCTACACCCAGACACCATCTTCGCGATTGGGTATACTTGGTGACCGGGTGTTCACGATGGACGCACGCTTTGACCAGTCGTTCTATAATATATAACATAATCTTAGTGATTTGATGCTATAAGTTCATCTGATTGGCAAGAATTCTTGAACAGACGTACAACTGATGTATACATAAAAGCTTGCAGCACTGTGCCATTTTCGAATCTGTCAAACGCGACTAGCATCATGATCTGGGGTTAAGCCTGGATCGAAAGAGGGTCCATCGTGATTTAAGTCCATCTGACTAGAGACTTATGGGTGAAATAATTCCGCAATCAGAATCTAACTTCATGACCACGGGGCCGTAGAAAACCGTCACTTCAGTTAGTAGAAGCATCAGCCTCTGCGTATGATTCCGGTGCACTAACTTGTGGGTCAACTCCCTCGATAAAGGCCATGACCAAAGTTGGCGCAGTTCTAGTAGAGCGATATATGTAACCGCATGGCCGACAGTGATGGATATTTATATAATTGTTTACATTGAGTCAGTGGTACTGGAATTCACTGACGGAAGAACTCTCCCATGGGCGTCACTACTCCCTTCACTGCTCCCTTGATTATAAAGTACATTATTGACCTGTATAGTTATATAGACCACGGCACCGAAATGCACCCCCTGCCATTTCCAGCCACAAGACCTAACTCTCATTTCTCATATTATACCGAGCTCAAACGATTTCTCTTCTCTTGGCAGAGGCAGTATTTGGTTCTTGGCTAAGAATTTTCTTTGCTTGGAAGCCAGCACACGTGGGCCCGCGTATTTCGCCAATCGGCGCAAATTGGCAAACCCTTTTTCGCCAACCTGTGATAAGATCTTTAGTGGCCTCTCTCAAACATCCTATTCAGAGCCAAACCGGATGGCTTACAATAGCAAAAGCGTAGCTGAAATATAGCATTCGCCGATCAAGGGTACTTCAGCCTCGTAAAAATGCTTTTTTACATGAAGCTACGGCACTGGCCTCCGAATCGGAGTTGGGACAAGTTGAAGACACACATGATACCCGTTGCTTAGAGGGTCAAGTCTGTTAGCCACTTTCTTTCTCTTTTCTTGAATGAAACAATTGAAATGAATCTAATTGAGGGGTTTAGCATGCTACAATGTGGCAGACCATTAGAAAAGGTGCTGTCAGCAGGACCACTTAAGCGTCTCAATATTTCACATGGCAATATATGCTACCGATCCTGACGAAACGTGGCCCATTATCACACGGAAAGAGTCTGGAAATGCCTCAGTGCAATGTTTCTCGTGCAGCTCAGACCTTTGATACAGCTGCACAACCATACTCTTTGCTTTTAGCCGATTTCCAGCCGACCGTGAGATCTTCAATACGAGTTTCTATTGTGCCTTCCTTCGAAACGTGGGCATACAACGGAAAATCAATGTCGGGGATATCCCTCTTGCATGACCACAGCTACCTCCAGAGCTCCAAACAATCTGCGGGTAAGAGGTCGTGTGAGCCCAGCAACATGCCCTCACACTCCATCAATGCCATGGCGATTCATAACTTGGCATCGCGAGCTTAATAGAATCAGATCTCTTGGTACAATCATACAGGCAGAGATAAGGGACATATACTGCATGATTTCTCTTGTTTCGGTCAACGAAATAAATCAATTAGAGCACTTTGAACGCCTTTTGATGAAAGATGGCTACCCCACGAGCCCCGAGCCGAACCCACATGGGCTCGGGATTTGCGCAAACCGCGGAGAAGTATTTTTCGCCAAAATCGCCTAATGTGGAGATAACGTTTATACACACACTACACGCTTCACACACGTGTCTGATTAAATCGTACAATGACCGCTCTACCGTAGTCGGTATAATGCTGTGCAAATTTGCATGTCTGGTATAAAAAGGGTGCCATGCCGCTTCAATTTTTTGGAAACGGTTACAGGCTGTATCCATCCACATCTACTTCCCTCTGTCCCCTACGATTATGTCTGAAGAGAAGAACACCCCAGTTGAGGTCGGTGTCAAGACTGCCGGTGGTAACGCTGCCTTCCACAACTACATTAATGATTTTTCCCACATTGAGGACCCACTTGAGAGACGTCGTCTTGCTTTGGAGAAAATTGACCAGGCCTCCTTTGGCTGGTACCATGTTAGAGCCATCACCGTTGCCGGTGTTGGTTTCTTGACCGATGCATACGATATCTTTGCCATTAACTTGGGTCTTGCTATGATGCAGCACGTCTTCTGGGAAAATGGTAAAATCCCATCTTCCACATCCACTTTGATTAAGGTGTCCACTTCCGTTGGTACTGTTATTGGTCAGTTGGGTTTTGGTTTCCTTGCTGATTATGTTGGTCGTAAAAAAATTTACGGTACTGAGCTGATTGTTATGATTTGCGCCACTATTGCTCAATGTGTCGTTGGTTCCTCTGCTGCTATCAACTTCACTGCTATCCTTGTATTCTTCAGAGTGATCATGGGTATCGGTATCGGTGGTGACTATCCAATGTCTTCAGTTATTTCCTCCGAGTTCGCAACTACAAAATGGAGAGGTGCCATTATGGGTGCTGTCTTTGCCAACCAGGGTTGGGGTCAGCTTTGTGCTGGTCTCGTTGCTTTGGTTTGTGTTGCTGCTTATAAGGACCAGCTTATCACTGCTGAGACCTCTGCCATGTGTGGCGCCGACTGTCAGAAGGCATGCGACCAGATGTGGAGAATTGTTGTCGGTCTCGGTTGTGTTCCAGGATGTATTTCTCTTTACTACAGATTGACCATTCCTGAGTCACCAAGATACACCTTGGATGTTCAGTATGACATTGAGAAGGCCGCTGCCGACTCCGCCAAGTTCACGACTGGTGCCCATGGTAACGCTGATGAGAGTGATATCCAACAGTTGAGAATCACAGAGAGAGTCAAGGCCGAGATCATCCAGCCTCCAAAGGCCTCCTTCTCTGACTTCTGTCATCACTTCGGCCAGTGGAAGTACTTCAAGATTCTTTTGGGTACTGCTGGTTCTTGGTTCATGTTGGATGTTGCTTACTACGGTCTTGGTTTGAACTCTGCTACCATCTTGAAGACTATTGGATATGCTTCCTCCAAGAATATTTACCACTCTCTCTACAACCAGGCTGCTGGTAACTTGATTTTGATTTGTGCTGGTTCCATCCCAGGTTACTGGTTCTCCGTTGCTACCATTGATACTATCGGTCGTAAGCCAATTCAGATTGGTGGTTTCATCATCTTGACCATTATTTTGTGTATTATCGGATTCGGTTACCACAAGATTGGAGAGCATGGTTTGCTAGCCATGTATGTTCTTGCCCAATTCTTCCAGAACTTTGGTCCAAATACAACTACTTTCATTGTTCCTGGAGAGTGTTTCCCAACCAGATACAGATCTACTGCCCATGGTATTTCTGCTGCTTGCGGTAAGGTTGGTGCTATCATTGCCCAAACTGCTCTGGGTACCTTGATTAACCACGGATGTTCTTCTGATAACGAGAACTGTTTCCTTCCCCATGTCATGGAGATCTTTGCTCTTTTCATGTTGATTGGTATCTTCACATCCTTGCTGATCCCAGAGACAAAGAGAAAGACCTTGGAGGAGATTTCCGAGGAGGTACACGATGAGGTTGACCCATCCAAGTTGGCTCAACAGAATCGTTACGATGCTTCTTCTGATGACGTTTAATTCTCTCACTTGCATTTTCCAGTCTTTGAGAGGCTATTATAAAAAGCAGAGTCAGTTGTGTCTCTGCCGGGTTTTTAAAGGTTACGCATTTAATATTTGATTTGTTATAGATAAGATGGAATGTAGACTTTTTCAAGGATGACATGTCCTGGTTGACATATCATTGATTGGTTGAGTTCTAAGCGAGGTGAGACTTTCTGAGTAGTTTAGGTATTGAGGTAACGGTTGTGCTTGATCCAGTGGCCTTTAAAGAGAAAAGCCCAGCAATTGGACACAAAGGATGGACCCAAGTGACACTCACGCTGATCCCCAAAGCCCTGACTTAAGAGTTTTTTAAAGCTTCCAGAGACTTCGCTCTAGAGGTTGAAAAATATCCATAAATCTGTATGGGACTTTATCGTGAATATGTATTAGTACTTCACCTGGTGGACAGGACTTCTTTTGGGGGTTCTCTTCAAGCGTAAAGCTTTCTGGGACTCATCATCAGTTTTCATAACGCTTATCCCAGAACATGTCCAGAAAGCTGAAGGTACGCTAATGGCTATTACCTACCTTTGATTGACTAAGTTTACAGCACCTTGTTCACATTACTCTTCGCTATTCCATCTCTCCAAAGCTTGAGACCTTAAAACGGCCTCAATAAGGAGAAAGTGCGAAGGGGAGACAACATCGTGGAGAGATTGCTCCATTGATAGTGTTTCTGAAGACATATTTTAATTATCTAAAGAAGGACTGAAGCTCAAAAATAATTGGAAAGCTACTTAAATATCAACCAAGACTCAATAAAAATTCCAGTTATAGCCAACCGTTGGTAATGACATAGTGGCCCTACCATTTTCTATGCTCGTCTCCCATCACCATGAAGAAAACTGCACGCCACCAATCTCTGAAACTTCTCCAGCACTAAGCTCAGTTAAACGCACAAATACACCATGAGACCGACTCCAGAAGCGCTTTTGAAGCTCCAGAAGCAGCCGGAGTCCATCAGAAACATCTGCATTCTGGCTCACGTTGACCACGGAAAGACATCGCTCAGTGACTCGCTCTTAGCCTCCAACGGAATCATCTCCCAGAGACTGGCGGGTAAGGTACGATACCTCGATTCCCGTCCAGATGAGCAGCTCAGAGGTATCACCATGGAGTCTTCCGCAATCTCTTTGTACTTCAGAGTCCTCCATAAGCAGACAGATGGCTCCGTGCTTGCGAAGGAGCATCTCATCAACTTAATTGATTCCCCAGGCCACATCGACTTCTCCTCCGAAGTTTCCACTGCTTCTCGTCTCTGTGACGGTGCAGTTGTTCTCGTCGATGTTGTTGAAGGTGTGTGTTCACAGACCGTCACGGTTCTTCGACAGTGCTGGATAGACAAGCTCAAACCAGTGCTGGTTCTGAACAAGATTGACAGACTCATCACGGAGCTCAAGCTTACACCGATGGAGGCCTATGAGCATCTCCAGAAAACTATCGAACAGGTCAACGTTGTCATTGGCTCGTTCTTCTCTGGTGATAGAATGGCTGCTGATCTTGCTTACAGAGAGAACATGGAAAAGTCAGGAGAGAACGTGGAGTTTGTTGAGTCAGATGACAAAGACCTTTACTTCGACCCGGCTCAGAACAATGTCATTTTCGCTTCTGCCGTTGACGGATGGGGCTTCAATATTGGTCAGTTTGCCAGAATTATGGAAAGCTTATACGGATTCAAGAGGGAGGCCATCCACAAGTGTCTATGGGGTAGCTTCTACATGGATCCGAAGACGAAGAAGGTGCTCACCGGCAAAACTCTCAAGGGAAGACCGCTCAAACCGATGTTCGTTCAGTTCATCTTGGACTCGATCTGGACCATATACCAAAATACAGTCATTGAAAAAGACCAGGAGAAACTCCAAAAGATCATTACCAAGCTCGGAATCAAGATTCTTCCAAGAGACCTCAGATCTAAGGATAACAAAACCCTGCTCTCACAGATTCTTGGCCAATGGCTACCGGTATCTTCAGCTGTTCTCCTCACAGTGACCGAGAAGCTGCCTTCTCCACTTGAGTCTCAACAAGAGAGAATTCCAACCATTCTGGAGTCTGTGCCAAACCACAAACTTATCGACCCAACTCTCAGAGCTGCTATGCTTGCCTGTGACAACACCGGTCCATGTAGTGCCTATGTCTCCAAAATCATCTCTGTTCCAGAGGACGAGCTCCCTAGAAACATTACTGCAAAACTTACAGGTGACGAGATTATGGAGAGAGGTAAAAGGGCTCGTGAACTTGCAGCCAAAGCTGCCGAACAGGCTAAAGTTCTCGAGGGAGAGTCATCCGTTGATGATCTTGCTGATCAGTTTGAGACCAAGGTTTCTGTCTCGAAGGATCCATATGACATCTTTGAATTTGAAGAGGAAGAAGAGGAAGAGATTGAGTTGAAGAAAGAGGAGCTCATTGGTTTTGCCAGAGTTTACAGTGGTACATTGAAGGTTGGCCAAGAACTTTCCGTCTTGGAACCAAAATTCGATCCTACAGAGCCAACAAAAAATATCAGTACAGTTGTTATTTCCGAGTTGTACTTGCTCATGGGTAAGGAGCTTGTGCCATTGGAGGAGGTCCCATCTGGAAATATTGCTGGTATTGGTGGTCTTGCAGGAAAGCTCATTAAAAACGGTACTTTGATTCAACCTGGAGTTACTGGTGTCAACTTAGCTGGTGTCTCTTTGGCTGGATCACCTATTGTCAGAGTTGCTTTAGAGCCGGTCAATCCAACACAGATGGAGCAATTGGAGAGAGGTTTGGAGTTGTTAAACTTGGCAGATCCTTGTGTCCAGACTTATCTCGATGACTCCGGAGAACATATTCTTGCTGTTGCGGGTGAGTTGCATCTTGAACGTTGTCTGAAAGATTTGAGGGAGAGATTCGCTGGTATCGAGATCCAGGTATCAGAGCCGGTGATTCCATATAGAGAAACATTTATCAGAACATCAGAGATGAACCCACCTAAAAATCCAGAGTTGGGAAGAGGTGTTAGTGAATTCGAGCTTGGTGACGTTTCCATCAAGGTTCGTGCCCTTCCACTACCAGACCGAGTCACTGAATTCTTACTCGAGAACCAGAGGTCGATCAGAAGTTATATCGATACGGTATCAAAACGTCGTGAAGATGCACAAGAAGATGATAGAGAAGACTCCGAGAATGATGTTGTGGCCAGCACAAAGGCGTTGATGGATCCTTCCACGTTCAAGACAAAATTGCAAGAGCTATTCGACGCGGATGAAAAGCGCAGAGAGATCTGGTCTGGAATTGTTGATCGTATCAGTGCATTCAGTCCAAAACGTGCTGGACCAAACATCTTGTTCGATTCTCAAAAGGAGTCTATCAGAAGACTTTTCTCTACATCTGATGAGACCAGATTCCGATTTGAGAGCTCGATTATCAATGGGTTCCAGCTGAGTACTCAAAGTGGTCCATTGGCTAATGAACAAGTCCAAGGTATGGCGGTGATTGTTGAGGAGATCAAGGCCATCGAAAAAGATGAAGATGCCAATCCAGTATCAAATCTTCTCGGTAGACTCATCACAACTACGAGAGATCACATCCACCGGTGCTTCCTTGATTGGTCTCCGCGTCTGATGCTTGCCATGTATACTTGTGATATCCAAGCGTCAGTTGATGTCCTTGGTAAGGTTTACTCCGTTGTCCAGAGGAGACGTGGTCGTATCGTCAGTGAGGAGATGAAAGAAGGTACCCCATTCTTCCAGATTGTTGGAAAGCTGCCAGTTGTTGAAGCTTTTGGTTTCGCAGAGGATATTCGTAAGAAAACTTCTGGTGCTGCTCAACCACAGCTCGTGTTCTCCGGTTTCGAAGTTATCGACGAGGACCCATTTTGGGTTCCAACAACAGAGGAGGAGAGAGAACAGTTGGGTGAGTGGGCTGAACGTGAAAACATTGCCAGAAAGTACATGACCGCTATTAGAAAGAGGAAGGGTCTGTTCGTCGAGGAGAAGGTGGTTGAAAACGCTGAGAAACAGAGAACCCTCAAGCGTAACTGAGTGTTTGCATTGTGTCATTATCGAATGTTGCATTATTCTATCATACATAGTAGATAAGATAGGGCCAAATTGGCTCTTCAAGCCATGTTTTCGACACTCCAAAAGCTTTGGGGCTTTGGGGCAGGTTATAGGGTCACCCACTGATGCCGATTTTGAAATTCCACAAAATCTTACGATGTATATCAGAAGGATCTCGTCAATCTCTCGTGGATAACCCTAAGAGGCAAAAACCACACCGAGGAAGCATCTGTGCTGGGCAACGCTCGCAGTTCGAGGTATGGACGCCTTAACAATTGTAAGATCCGATACTACTGCAAATCAACATCTGAAAGATCTGAGACCTTTCCAGTAAAAGGGCACACGATGGCCATCGAGATGCTGGCTCTGACCCAGATTGATGTATCTGTCAGAGCGCTTTAGCTGCGTCCGGAATTCTAGCGTTTCATTGTATAAGCCTCATATGTCCCGTTTAGGCGCGAATCTTATCCAGGGCGCGTCCGCATTGGGAAATCCTGTCTGCGCGCTATTGTGATTACATAAGCAGGTTACCGCATCGGGGTTCGCGGCCCGCCACCTATAAGCGCAGTGTTTACATTTTTTGTTTCTCCAGCCAACCTCCCCGCATAACAAATGTCAACAAACCAACCACCTTCAGCGCAAAAAACTGATGATAGCTGAGAACTACTCTGTCGGCTCGCAGTGCTGGTGCATGACGAGCGTCACGGTGGCTGGGAGTCCGATGGGGGGTATATAACCTGTTGTCCCCGGCAGTTTATCCACTGATGACCATCGAAAGCGAATCCTCAGACAACACAAACTACTACATCTCAATACCCAGAGGCTATCCAAGAACAAGCGAAGGTCCAATCACCTAACTTCAGTCACTCCTTTCGACAAGCGCACTCTACCAGGCACTCCCAACTATAGTCTTTCTTTCCGTGCCCATTCACTCTTTACTTGCAAACACAACTGCTTCCTGCGTCATCCTGTCTAAGAAATAGAACCCACCTCTAAAACAGCAAAACATGCTCTTTGTCCAGGCACTCTCCGCTTTCTCCCTTTTGGCCCTCGTCAGGGCTGTCCCAATGCCAGTTGCTGAGGACTCCACCTCCACTTTCAGCTACGATGTCGTTAACGTTGACGGTTCCAACCAGCAGGCCACTTCCTCCATCGTCTTGGCCTCTGACGGTAACGAGTCCAGCACTGTTGGTGTTGCTGAGCCAACCACCACGAACACTGTTCTCCAGACCACCGTGAAGTCCTCTGTGATCACTGGTACTACTGTCGTCTCCGATGCTACCCAGACCGTCACTGAGTCTTACACTACTACCTCTTTGACTACTATCCACCCAAAGAGAACCGTTTGGGTCACTGAGACAGAAGGTGACTCCTCTGCAGAGACGACGGCTGCTCCATCGTCCTCTAGCTCCATCACCGTTGCTAATGTCAACAAGGATGCTACCACTTCTTCCGAGTCAAGAACTTTGACGGTTATCGGTGGCACCACCTACATCGTCTCGAAGGTTGTGTCTACCATTAAGCCAGCCACCACTAGAGTCTTCACATCCACGTACACTTCCACCATCTCTGGTGAGGTTGTCACAGGTGTTGCTACTGTGGAGTCCGTCATTCCGGCCTCTACTGTTCCAGTAACCTCTTCGTCTCCTACTACGACATCCTCCTCTTCTACTGTGACGTCTTCTTCTCTAGCAGTCGAGACATCCTCTTCTGCTGCTGAACCATCGTCTTCTGTTGAGGTTTCTTCCTCCTCTGCTGCACCATCTTCTCAGTCTACATCATCAATCTCAACCTCCACCTTCTCCTACCCTTCGGCTTCCAGCTCTGCTTCCCCATCTTCATCCCTTTCCTCCTCCACCATCACCGCTACCCCATCCCGCAGCTCGGAGATCTCTTCGTCCACCATCACTGCAGCTCCATCATCTACCTCCTCAGACGACCTCTCTTCTTACATCTCTGGATATACCACTATCACAAATGACGGTGTTTGCGAGGTCTACTACGATGATGGTGAGTACGACATTGAGTATGTGAGCGGATCTGACGCTATCAGTGCTTCCACAACAACAACGATCACAAATACAGTTTATGTTACAGTTACCAGTGATTGAACTTTGAGTGAAATTTCCACTGATATGACGTTATGATGCTGTTTTTCTATTTTCTTGAAGGCCCTTTTCCAACTTGGGTGACCTAATCTCTTTCTAGAAGTTGTTTCTCTATTATTTGTCTAGTGGGCTACTCTTCATTGAGACCTTCATTGGTTTTATCGATGTTTCAGTACTACCACACCACCTGTCCAATTTGTTATTATATTGTTATTATATGTTCTACTTTTGTTATTTGAATGTAGAAGACAGCTATGTCTGAGACAGAATAGCAAAAGCGGCGCATTATTAGACCTCTGATAAACAATAACTGCATATGGGCGCCTTCACTATGACATCTCGAGATGAAGAACAGCGTCACTGTAATGTGCTACAAATTTAGCAGATTGTTCTATAACCCAAACCATAATGTATTTGACAGAATATAACCAAACTTTTAGTCGGACCAGATATCCGCCATTCTGGACCTTAATGTACAAATTAGAGATGCAATATAACGATTAGAAGACCCAGTCCTTCAACTTGGTCAACATGCTAGACTGGTTTGGGATTTTACCCTTTGCCTCAAGACTCTCCAAGTATCTCAACTCATGTTCCTCAACATCAGCTAAACCTGTAGTTAGATCAGCCTCTTCCGGCTTGACGAACTTGGTTCTCTTGACGAGTTTCCATGAAATGAAGACAACAATGTTAAGGATAACCATCAAGTAGTAAGTCAAGAAGTTCTCAGTGTTCCATTGACCAGGCATGAACACAGTGTACCCAAGAACACCAACCATCAAACCAGTCATGACAAAGCCGAAGATGACAGTGTATGGTTGGAACCAAGAGGTGTATGCGAAACTATGTCTGTTCAAGCCTTGAGCATTACAGGCACGCCAGAAGCAGAAGTAAGTGATACACATAAGGAAGTAGTTGAGAATCTGGGCACCAGTACACAGGTTAACGATCCAATTCAAGACCTTAGCAGTGTTATCACCGAGTTGTAGAAGGGAAAGGAGAGAGAATAAGAAGGCGACACCAACGCAGAAAACTGGGACACCAGATGAAGTACAGTATTGGAAAAACTTCGGAGCGTAACCTCTAATAGAGATGGAGTAGAGAGCTCTAGAGGCACAGTAAACGTAAGAGTTACCAGCTGAGAAAGCAGAAGCAACACAGAGAGCATTCACAATGTGGGGGAAGACCTTAATACCCATGTTTGACATAGCAATAATGTATGGGGAGTAAGAACCGTTGGAAGTGGAACCAGAGGAAGCAAGAGCTTGCAAAGTTGGGTCATTGTATGGAAGCAAGATACCAACAGACAAAGCACCGAATATGTAGAAAACGGTCAATCTGTAGAACACAGTTCTGAACGTACCGGCAAGAACCTTTCTTGTCTCTTGACCAGCTTCACCAGCGATCATGGACAAGTACTCTGGACCAACAATAGTGAAGCAGGCCTTGTTCAAAGCAGCCATGAACCCGTGGAATCTACCCATGGATCCAGTGGTTATTGAGACAGCCAAGACACCTGGGTCTTTCCAGTATCTGAAACCGAAAGCATCGTGCTGTGGGTTACCACCAACCATAGTGATAAAAGTGAAGAAGATCAAGGCAATAGCAAGGAAAACTTTACCAATAGTCAAGTAGAACTCAGACTCACCAAACCACTTGACAGCGAACAAGTTCAACATTGTGTAAATGAAAATTTGGAGACAAAAAGTGATAGCGGGAGAGTAGTCATCTCTCCAATAGTGGATCATACCGTTGACAGCGGTGATTTCGAATGGGATATAAACGGCAGTCATGATGAAGTAGTTGTAGCCGACAATAACTTCGAAAGCCTCATCGACGCAACGGCCAGCCATCTGAATGAAAGGGGAAGAGACAGGGAGGTAACAGACCATCTCACCAATAGATGCAGTAACACAGAAGATAACACAGGTCCAGATGGAGAAAGCTAGGAAAAGACCTAATGGGCCACCATAAAGGAGACCTGTTGAGATCGTGACAAAGAGACCAGTACCGATAGAACCACCCATAGCGATGAGATGGAGTGTACGGGCTGTGAGTGTACGTTTTGTTGTGTGGACATTACCCTTTTTCAAGCTTGAATCATCAGACATTGAAGTATTAGATGAAGTTTCGTATTCTTTCTTCTCAGACTCAGAGTCTGAAGCTCTGTTTTTGTTGAAGAAGTTCATGTTGGGCACCGTAAACAAAGGGACCAAAGTATGAATGGCGATGAGGGTAGACGTTATTGGTGAAAGAACGAAATGAGGTCGGTGTCTGTGTGAGAAGGATAGAAGGATGAAGGGCGAAGGGTAAGGAAATCAAATTCAAGGTTGAGTTAAAAGTTCAAAAGACAGCGCGGAGGGTACGCTATATAAACCTTATGAAATGAAAGCCAGATATGCAAGACGTAAAAAATTTTAATCATTATAGTGCCATCGGTTAATGCCTAAAAGGGAAGTTCATCAGGGGGACTGAAAAAAACGCGCAGTGATGTAATTAGCGCCATTGCAGCCGCCGCAGCTTTTGCTAGACGTTCCCACTTTAAGCGGAGAACCCCAGCAATATGAATTATCAGCCAACATATTTAATTGAGAAAAGCTCTATATTTATTGGCTAAATGTATTGGCGGTTTATGCGGCGGGGCGATTTTAAGGATTCGACGCCACGACTAGAAATTTTGACACATTCGTTTTCTCCTGGCAGCTCTGTTGCATACGAGACGGAAAAACTTTTTTGTGAGCCCGGTACGTGCAACAATGGGAAATGCGCCCTCAAACGCCTCTAGTCGTTTCTTCTTTCAACGGGGGGTTTTAGGTTTCGATTCCTACATGAGTTTCTCCGCTACTTATCGGGCTTTGGTTGAAGATGTAGTACGGAGTTGATGATTTTGAGCCAAACGAGCTACAACTAGTAAAAAGGTATTAATACTTCTGAGGCTTCTCCCAGTACCATTTTCAAAGCTCAATTGAGAATCAATAATTCAATGTTATATAATTGCGGCCGTTTTAGTTAGCTAGTTTCATTGGGCACTGTGGATGAATTCCCCAGATCCTACCTCCGGAATATCTACATCTTTTTTCTTTTTCTCATGCACCGAAGAAATAACCATCAATTAAACAGAGGGGAAGACGCTTTATAGCGGTCATTGCTAGCCTAGAATATCACCTGTGGCCTTACATGTATGTTAAATTATCCTGCCGATTGCGATCTACACCTTTTTCCCCCGAGAAATATGACACGGCCTCATGTTCCATTATTACATACGAGAATATCTTTCCCCTTCAGCTAAGCAAAACGAAGCTTCTTTATCTTCTTTACCGGCTGAGAGGACTGGGAATCTGTCGTATCTGTATTATCTGCTGACTTCTCAGAAGCTGATGTTGGAACTTCTTCAGTTTTCTCCTTGACAGTTGTAGAATTAACATCATCCACATCATAACCATCGGAATCATCGTCATTGGCATCTGAGCTGGTTCGTTTCTTGGACTCAATAGTCTCCTTCTTGTCATCACTATCACTGTCACTGTCACTATCGCTATCACTGTCATTATCGTCATCAGAATCAGCATATGTTGGGAGAAGTTTATCCTCTTCAGCTTGTTTTCTTAGCTCTTCTTGTCTCTTAGCTTCTTCGATGACTCTCTGCTGCTCCAACTCTTCCTGTTGCTTCTTCAATTCCTGTTGCTTCCTCTTCAATTCCTCCAATTTCTCATGAGCAGCTCTTGACCGTTCAGCAGTTTTTTCAATCTCCTCCGAAACGGTGGTTTGCAAGTCTTGTAATTGAGTGATGTTCTCAGTCAGCATCGTGTTCAAGCGTTGAAGGTATGGCATTTGAGAATCTGTGAATGTGCCATTGGCTGCTAATAACATCTCATGATAGAACTTGTGGAACTTTTGAGCGCTTGAAGCGAGAGCTCGAAGCTTGTCATCTGTACTGCCTTCACTGTGAGAAGAGTGGGAAGATGTGGAACCAGCCACTTGATCAAGACCAGGGACAACAAGAGGACCAGAGAATATCTTACGTTCGGTTAATACATTCACGATTTTAAGGATCTTCTGTTGTACAGGTGGTGCAACCTTCTTGTACGCGTTCCCCAAGGACGCTGGAAGGACTTTATAGAACGCTTCAACGAGCTCATTGCGCTTTTTACCACGTGCGTTTTGGACAACATCGTTGGCGAGGTAGATGACTGCGAGCTTTCTGTGTGGAGGAGCTTGGTAAAGGTACTTCTCCCACTCAGCAGCGATTCGGTCGGCGTAACGGTGGTGGAATAGGATCCATGTTGAGGTGGACACAATGGAGTCTGGAGTCTCCTGGAGAGCGTTCAGTTTGGCAACCAGGTTCTCATTCGAGTACGACATGGTGATGACGAGAAAGGATCTGGCGCTTTGTGCTCCTGTATACACCTCTAGATGCTGTTGTTTGAAGCTCTATGCCCTTCTTCACGGGTTCTGGTGGTGTCCAGGTGTTGCTGACGTAAGCACAACTCGGCAATAGCCGGAGCCAGCCATTCCAGAGCGCGGGGGAGGAGAAGCAGGTTTTGGAAGCTATAGAAGAAGCTTTTTTTTGGTGTTTTTGGTGTCCTCTATTATCTCCTGCTCTCGTAGAAGCTTTATATATACAGATAAACACTTTTAGCCTCCAAATTGGGCACTTTTCCGGCAACGAAGCGAATATCTGTGGAGTGCCAACGCCGCAGAAACTTTTCCCCCTCCGATAGCCGCTCTTGAATCTCCGGGAGCTGAAAACACTGAAAACCCTTCCGAGGCCTCCTCGTTACCCCAAATAGGGAAAGGACACATAAAACGTACCCCACACACCGCTATTTACCAACATGCCAGCTGGGGAAGCGTCTAATTCTCCGTCGGAGTCAGAGCATGTCGCTCCGAACCTCCACCGCAAGACATCAGAGGATACGCTCTCCTCTGCCGATTTGGCCCAGGAGCTCTCTACGATGCAGTCAGGGTCCTCCACCATGGTTGACACTGCGTTTGGCCGCTCCATCCACGAGTTCAACCACATTCGTACGCTCCCTGTTACCTCGCCAGTGTTGAAAAGGGGCCTGTATGTGTTTGCCTCCGAAGACTCCCTCTTCCAGTACAAGACAAACAAAACAAATGCAGAGGCTGGTACCGGCTTCCCGCTGTTCAAGGCCATCCAGCCTAGCACCCTCACATTTAAGAAGAACTTATCCATCATGACGTTTTACAAGTACTCTGCTCCGTCCAAGAAGATCACATACTGCCGTGTGTTCGCCAAGAACATGAGGGACCAGTACGGTGTTACGAGATACACGCTCAAGTTCTCCCCTAACGGTGTCGAGGACGGCGATCCGGACAACTTTGACGTGATAATCTTTGCCTGCACAAACGCACCAGTGAACGACTGCTATTACAAAGGCGTCAAGCTCAGATGGATCGGCTCAACTCTCTCTGAGCCAATCAAGTCATTCAAGCTGCTCGTGCTGAACAAGAACATCCCTTCCCTATGTGACAATATCGATCTCGAAAACCCCCTGCCAAACACAGAGTCAGGCATCGATTTCTCCATGACCACAGCGGACTTCCCACCTCTTGCTCGTTTCTGCGAGCACATTCCAGCCAGTAAGCGTGGTCTGGTTCAGACTGCTGATATGAAGGTCATTGAAGCGTTCGATGGGATTTCCAAAGACAGCGTCAACGACGTCCCTGAGAGCTCTCTGGTCACTGTGTGCATGGCTATGCTGCTGGAAGAGCAGAGAAAGAATATGGGAAGTAGCAAGAGTTATGACACTACCATGTTCTCCTAATTTTCCTTCCCTAGTATTCTTAATCTCACGAAGTCACGGTTTATTTTATTACTCATTCGGTCTTTTATGAGCGCTTTATTTTTAATTAATTGTTTTGGAATAATGAATATGTAGCCGTTGCAGACGAAAACTACGGTGACGCTGAGAGGAACCCTGTGTTAAACGGTCATTGATTCTTTAGTCTTTTATGAGTAGTTGCATACTCCTTCTGTTTTGTATTCCCCACCAATACACCCATCACTTCTCAGCGTATGTGATTTCGCCATCGTTGTTGATACTGATGCTGAACTCCAAATCATCGTCTGTGGTCATATCCCAGAACTTGTACAACATCATGATGGAGAACAAGTTACACAAACTGCCAAAGAACAATCCGTCGAGGTAGTGCTTCACACCTTCACAGATCTGCCTTGAGAATGCATACGTCAAGACTTGTCCAACGACGAAGGACAGCACAGCAAGGGCAATAACACCAATAACCCATGGGTTTTTGATAACACAAAGGGCCAAGATCACTTGAGCAACAATGTACACAAAGAGGAAGATGGCGTTCAAGACATAAGCAACAACAAACAATCCTGTTGTGTGAGCAGCATCCATAGTACCATTTTCGATCCAGTTGTTGAAAGTGATGATGCCAATGATGAACGTCAACACAAATGCGATAAGTGATGTGAAACGAATGAAGAGAAGCGATCTTCTCGTACCGTCCTCCCAGAATCGGAATCCAAGGAATCCTGAGATCATCAAGGACCAGCATGAAGCTGATGCGAAACCCAGCTGCGCAGCAACAAAATATGGATATGAGGTCGAACCTGGCGGACTCACACCGCAATCAACGACTAATGTGCAGATGATCAACGCAACGTTGATGTGGTAGTAAAACAACATTTCTAGTCGGCCGATAGCGGTATACTTTGATCTGATGTTGTAGATGATGATAGCCAAGATGACCAGAGCACCTATGTTAACGAAAGCATTACCTATCTGGAAGATGATGGTGTTTGCCAGCTCAATGGATCTTGCATAGCACACGGGGAGGATTCCATTCTTGAGATGTACATGTCTAGAGCTCAGTGCCGGCGTTACCACCTGGCAGAGGGGAAGTGCTGTGTGGTTACAGAGCAGATTGAAGTCTCCAAAACCCATGGTTTATGTGTGTGTAGGTCTGGATCAACGTGGGGTCCAGTTGTGTGGTATGCTGTGAGGATCACGAGTCAAAAACGAGAAAGATTGGGCCTCAAGTGGATGAAAGATTGAGATGCGAACTAGTCCGTGAACAAAGGAAAAGGGCTAGTCTTCAGAAAAGAAAATGTGGTTGGGTGGCGGCAGGTTGAATGACGGTCGAATACCTCTGCGCTGGTCTTCGGTTATGCCTGGTATACGTCTTTTTTATACTGAGTTACAAACCGAAACGTAAACAGACCGCGAATGCCGGTTTCAAGTCATCATTAGGGCACTCATTTCAAATCACGTGAACAAACTGAGGGCTTACTGACGTCGCTCGCGAATTATGGTGTCCAGGTTTTATGGGAGTGTGGCACCAACCGCTTTCGCGAAGCACGAACATTCCTACAAAGCGGCAGTATTCTTATGTAAGCCGCTGAAAATTTTATGTGCTGGTGTCCGGGTGTGTATCCAGCGACTCGCGGAGCTTGCGCACTGTATCGTTGAAATTTAACATCACCACGAACCCCCAACCAAGCACGGTTATAGGGGAGGATTACCACGCACAATCATCAGTCACAATGGGTATGTGAGAGACGAAAGAGGTCCACGAGAGAGTACACATCACGAATCTATCAACCAGAAAGTCCCACAAGAGTTGAAGCCGCCAGGGCCCCTCATAAAATGTTCATTCAAAGTCGATTTTACACAACGAACAACGTCAGCAAATTATGAAGGTTACAAGCCACAAGTCGAGCTATTATCACTAATGAAAGCCATAATCACTAATCCTTCAAATGCTTCTGCTCAAAATTTCAATGAGCCCATCAAAGAGGTTTCGTCAAGACTTTTGGGGCATCACCTCCCTCGAGGAAAAGTCACATGCCATCATTACAATGATCGTATCAATCATCACTTGATTATATCTCTCCTATAGATATACTGCTTTCATCTCCACGGATTCTGTTACTCTCCTGCGAAGACCGACCTTTGACACCCCCGAACCAAGTTTACTAACACCACGCATAGTTAACGTTCCAAAGACCAGAAAGACCTACTGTAAGGGTAAGGAGTGCCGTAAGCACACCCAGCACAAGGTTACTCAGTACAAGGCTGGTAAGGCTTCCCTTTTCGCTCAGGGTAAGCGTCGTTACGACCGTAAGCAGTCCGGTTACGGTGGTCAGACCAAGCCAGTCTTCCATAAGAAGGCTAAGACCACCAAGAAGGTCGTCTTGAGATTGGAGTGTGTTGTTTGCAAGACCAAGGCTCAGCTCGCTTTGAAGAGATGTAAGCACTTCGAGCTCGGTGGTGACAAGAAGCAGAAGGGTCAGGCTTTGCAGTTCTAAGTTGGTTCTATCTGCCCTCATATTACTGTACACTGCTGGTTTTCGTTGTTTTGTATGTCTCATAATGTAACGTATTACAGACTATAAAGTACTTGTAGATGTTTTGCTGAATAGACATTTGAGTTAGTGAGTTGAATATAGTATTTGCAGAGTTATATAGAAGCCAGCGGGAATCGAACCCTGGCCCTCCTTTTTGTTTTTTTTTAATTTCGAGCCCGGGCTCTGGCATGGCCCCTTTGGAAGCTTTAGAAAATCGAGATCGCGTGGGCGCGTTTCGCCTCTACAAAATCAAAACAACGAATTCCTCTCTCTTTGGAATCCCCAAATTGTTTCAGGCCGCAAACGCACCGACTCTTACCCTTTTTGGACTAGCGAGCAGTGTCGTTTCCACACTTTCTGAACACTCGATCGATCGCCAGTCTTCCCGCTTTTGCAGGTCAAAAAAGGAGCCAGATCATTCCACATTTCGACAGATCAATTCAATCCCTGACCCATCATGTTCAACCAGGACCAGCTCCATTACCAGCAGCAGCAGCAGCAACAGCAGCAGCAGAACGGCCAGGGGTTCTCCCAGCCGCCTGCGCAGTTCTCTTCCAGTTACATGAAGCAACAGGGCTCCCACCAGTCCCTACAGGAGCAGCTATACCAGCAACAGCAGCAGGAATACTACCAACAACAGCTGTACCAGCAGCAGATGCAACAGCAGCAAATGCAGCAGCAGCAGCAGCATTACCAGCAACAACAGCATTACCAGGCTGAACACCAACAGATGTTGAACATGCAGAACACCATGCCGCCGCCATCTAGCACTTCACCGGTGAAGATGCCAGCAACACCACCGCCACAGGCGGCGTACACAAACCCATATGCTTCCTCACCTGGCCAGCTGAATAACTTCAATCATCACCAACAAGTCCCGCAGAGTCCTCAGTTCTACCAGCCGCAGGTTCCAGCATCCCCAACACGCTCTGTCCGCAGCAATCAACTCACACCGGTGCTGTCCAACACGAGCTCTCTAGCTTCTGCTTCGAGAAACACACAAACCACAAACACAACAGTGGACAACGCCAAACTCGCTCCGACATTCAACGTGTCGAACGTCCAATTCAACACCGAGGAAAACGCCAAAGGCTCAAACTATGTGTATTTCGAGCGCAGACCTGAGATCTTCAAAAAGAGCACACAGGATAAAGCCGCTGCTGTCAAGCTACGTCTAGAGAACTACTATCAGATGAGTGTGTCACATGCAGTCGAGAGAAACCAGAGACGTATCGATCTGGAGCATAAGCTGGCGACTGAAGATGGCTCTGAAGAGAGAAAGAATAGACAGTTGCAGAGTCTTGGCCGTAAAGAATCACAATTTTTGAGACTGAGAAGAACGAGGTTGTCTTTGGAAGATTTCGAAACGGTTAAAGTTATTGGTAAAGGTGCTTTCGGTGAAGTCAGATTAGTGCAGAAGAAAGACACTGGTAAGATCTATGCTATGAAGACGTTGCTCAAGTCTGAGATGTATAAGAAGGATCAGTTGGCGCATGTGAAGGCTGAGAGAGATGTGTTGGCAGGAAGTGATTCCCCATGGGTTGTTTCACTCTATTATTCTTTCCAAGATTCTCAGTACCTATATCTGATCATGGAGTTCTTACCAGGTGGTGATTTGATGACCATGTTGATTAGATGGCAGGTATTCACTGAAGATATCACTAGATTCTACATGGCTGAATGTGTCTTGGCTATCGAGGCTATTCATAAGTTGGGATTCATCCATAGGGATATCAAGCCAGACAACATCTTGATCGATATTCGTGGTCATATCAAACTCAGTGATTTTGGTTTGTCTACCGGATTCCATAAGACTCATGATTCCAACTATTATAAGAAGTTGTTACAGCAGGATGAGACCAAGTTACAACAACCACAACCGTTGAACGAAGCCGGGTCGAGAAACACGATGATGGTTGATGCTATCCACATGACTTTGTCCAACAGACAACAGATCCAAACATGGAGAAAATCTAGAAGATTGATGGCTTATTCCACCGTTGGTACTCCAGATTACATTGCACCAGAGATCTTCATCCATCAAGGTTATGGCCAAGAGTGTGACTGGTGGTCACTTGGTACAATCATGTTCGAGTGTCTTGTCGGTTGGCCACCATTCTGTTCTGAGACACCACAGGAAACATATCGTAAGATTCTGAACTTCCAAGAGACATTACAATTCCCGGACGATATCCATTTGTCTCCGGAAGCTGAGAATTTGATCAGAAGATTGTTGACACATAGTGATCACAGATTGGGTAGACATGGTGGTGCTGCAGAGATCAAAGCCCATCCTTTCTTCAAAGGTGTTGATTGGAACACCATCAGGGACGTTGATGCCCCATTCATTCCAAAATTGAAGAGTATCACAGACACAAGATTCTTCCCAACTGAAGAGTTGGAGAACGTTCCAGAGAACCCAGCTATTGCTAAGGCTGATAGAGAGACACAAATGAATAAGGGTAACACTGCTGGTGACTCTAAGGAGGACTTGCCGTTCATTGGTTACACCTATTCCAGATTCGATTATCTCACAAGGAAGAATGCTTTGTGATATAGGCACGGATATACAGCATCATTTTTTTTTCGTTAGAATGTACATTAAAGATTACACTACATGTTTGTTCGACGTAGGCTCGTTCGCGCGACCAACCACCAATGTTGACACAAAATTTGCAGCCTTTCCTGTGATATTTGTTGATAGAATTACGTATACCACTGATAATATTCGACTCAATGCCACCAAAGAGTGAGTATATGCTATGCTATGCCTGTACACAGACAAAAAACTAACAAAATCTAGAGCCATTCAAGCTCCCCAAGTTCCCGAAGAAACAGACCCCATCACCCATGCTTCCAACAACACCAATTTCACAGCTAGATCTTGCTATTGATTACGAAGAACAAGGCGACCGTTGGATCATCTCTGATCTATCCAAGACACTACGAGCATATCAAAAAGCGTATGAAACGTATGAATTGGCAGTGAGCAACGATGATCGGGACGCATGGTATAACTATCTTCGATTAATCTATCACGTCCATGAGACTTATAAATCCGTGCTGTCTGTTGATCTTGATGGAATTGAGGGCTGTACAGTTCACTTAATAGGACTGGAAGGTGTTAAGAAGGAGTATGAAAGGGTGGTGAAAGGAAAGTTTGCCGGTTGGCTGAATTGGGAGTGTGCTTTCAATGAAGTTTTGATATCGCTGGAACTGTTGGAAAATGGGGATTTGAACTGGGATGCTGGTTGTAAAGTTGTTGAAGAGGGTGTTAATTTGATCAAGCAACTGCTCGAGTTCCAAGTTGGAGAATTGGACTTGTTTATCAAGAGAATTGAAGGGGTCGTTGTTGGTGATGAAGAGGTGAAGCAAGATGAGGACAAGGCTCAAGAAGACGAGGAGTTTCAAATGTTTGAACAAATCACACCTTCTTCTGTTTTGGAAAGCGTCACTACTGGATATAAACTAGTCCAAGCGGCTTTTGAGTTTTGTGAGACTAGAGAACAGACCAATGTTATGTTCCATGGGCTGAGACCACTCATGGAGGACACTTTGAGACCGATTGCGGATCTTATCCTTTCCAAATTTGACCCTCAAACCAACCCAGAAGATACAAACCAGCTGAATGTTCAGAAACCTGAGATTTTAGAGTTGAGATTGACGGAATGGTGTGTCCAGGGTCTTTTGATTACAGATTTTACACAATTATCAACACATTGGCAATCGTACCCATATGAGAACACGTCTGAACGCTACCTTGCTGAAGCGGACTCAATGGAGAGTTTCCTGTCGTTCGAAGAGCACAGCTCAGAAGGGACATGGACCATCATCACCGGGATTAACCGATCGTTGAAGACGGCACAGGAGCTATTAGCGATTGAGCTCAACGACCACAAGGCACGCAAGACTGCAGAGGTATCCTCAAAAGTGTCGAAGATCGTACAGATACTGATAAACAGGGCAGACAACGAGCTGATCCGGTCACAGCTACAGGACTATGAGCCCTCTGTGAAGAACGCAGATGTGCTACGCCAAAACAGTGTCAATCTGTTAAAGAGCGGCCTGAACATGTCGCAGTCCAACGTTGGTCTCCGCGAGACCATTGGTAGCAGACTCACCAGGGAGAAACTACGCAGGGAATGTATTGCAAGGCTCGTTGTCCTGACAAAGGAGAACGTTTCAGAGCAGGACTTTGCACGGAACCTGGGAGCAAAGTACTGGGAGAAGGAGGTTGCTGATCTGCGCCGGGTGGACATTTACAAGGCCATCACAGAGGTGACAGGTGTCAGTGATCGGCAGTAGAAGGCTTCAGAAAGAAGGATGTGGGGCAAAGTCATGCCACTCATAAATCCAGACGAGTTCGGATACTGGGAGGATTTCCCCACGGGAAGCCCACTTTCAAAATCCGAGATCCGCATTAATCATACGCTCTAGGCCTAGAGAAGCTTGCTGGAGAGGCAGTGCCGACCTCGGCGAGCGTAGAATCCCGGTATATACGTGAATTTGTATGTCTGTGTGAAGCTATGTTTTCGGCTGTATAAGGCTGTGGATTACGCTAGGTTCCCCATATGAAATAGCACCCCTGCAAAGCCGTTGGCTTATAAAGGAGAGCCCCTTTTCCCACTAAAATTATACGCGTATTGGGCGCCTGGGCCGGCCCGCGGAAATCCAAGGATTTCCCCACGGCCAACTCGGAACCTCTCCTATCTTTTTAAAAAGGAACACACCACCTAGTTCTCTCTCTGCCTCCACGCCAACGTCGCCCAGGTCCCCCAGCCTTCCAAGTTCCTCCTAACTCATCGGTAAGGAGAAAGAGGTTTTTGTATTTGGTGGTATATATACGTCCCACGCTCAACTATCGGCAACCCGTTTCACGTGCCTGGCCTTTCCCCAGATCCCTCACCGGATCACAAAGCAATAAGCAATCGAAGCACGATAACACCCACAACAACGGCCCAGAGACCCCCTATACACACACCATGGCTTTCCAACGGCACACCCGAAGCTCAACATCCTCAAGCTCGCTCTCCGTGGCGTCGCCAGCGTCGTTGAGCTCGTCGTCGCTCTCACTCGTGGCTTCCGCCAGATCCGCTGACTCGCAGCCGGCAACAACAACGACCACCATCTCATCCGTCTCGTCAGAACAACGAGCGATCTCGGCCGTGCTGTCTGAGACGAAGGAGACTGTAGGCTCCTTCAGCTCGTTGCCGTCGCTCAAGAGGAAGGCGCTCATCCAGCGCTTGCAGGAAGAGGAAGAGCAGAGAACCATGGACTACCTCGAGTACCTCTATCCTCTCCCACAGAGGCCGCCCCGTTATTCCCAAGTGAAGTCATCCAGACAGATCACTTTCCCCATCTACGAGCGCACAGAGGACTCCGTGTTACCAGGGTACACACCAGCGATATACCAGACGACTCTAGCGCTGCGCAAGTGCGAGTGGCTATCACCGTACGAGGCATCCCCTGCCAGGGGCTGGAAGAACGTCTTCATGGAGCTCAACTCGACCCAGTTGAATTTCTACTCGCTCGATAATATCCCTGTCGTTGCTAAAGTGAAAAAATCAAAGACGAAGAAGCACTACGAATTCACGCCCTTGGAACACGATATCATCTTGACAGCAATCAACAGAAGTCCGAAAGAGTTTTTGACACCATCAAGACTAATAAAGTCGTACTCATTGCAGCATGCTAAATTTGGTTTGCCTATCGACTACAAGAAGCGTAACTCATGTCTTCGTTTACGTTGCGAAACTGAACAGTTTCTCGTTCAATTTGCGACATTGGATGACATGATCAAGTGGGCTAATTATCTTTCGATTGGTATCAACGTTGCACTTGATTTAGAAGCGCGTGAGATGCCAAATGATAGAATTGTTCCAAGAAGAAGACGCAACAGAAGACACAGACATCGTGCTTTCTCAGATACAGAGTTGATTAGACGTGAATTGGCTGAACCGAGACCTCCAAGAAGGGCAAGTTTCACTGGTGAGACATCGGGCTTCAAGAATAAGATCTCAATGATTTTTGGAAGAAAAAGATCATCAACTGTTGATATCGAACAGATTAAGAAGGAACTTATGGAGAATACCAGTTCTTCTACTTCATCTCTGCAAATTCCAAGCTTTACAATCACTGTCCCACCAGCAACACCAAGTGCCACTACACATGCAACGACACATCCTGGTGTTTCAGAGAACAGAACTCGTCCACGTCATGATTCTGTAATGTCTGCTGATATTTCAACCATTCGTGAAGTTGATGAAGATGGATCTGAAGAGGAAGATGAAGAAGAAGGTGAAGACATCCCAGATAATGAGATTCATTCCTATCGTGAGCTGCATGATTCAGATGATGACGACGATTCATCAGTTCAAGAGCTTCATGACTCCTTTGAACATTTCACATTGACTGGAACTATTCATTATCAGTACAATTCAGACACCGAGAAGTGGAGACCGGAACCGAAAAAGTATTCAAGAAGAAAATTCCTCAAAGACTCCCTTCGTTGCATCAAACTCTTGTCAAATGATGATTCTTGGGTGGGCAAACGTGTTGTTAGATACTCTAAACCTCCAAGATACCAAACGGCTAACAAACTAGTTGGTAAGCAACCGATTAATAAGTTTGTCGAAGAGTTTACTGTTGGATTGCAAGGATTGGTACCAACTTGTATGTGAGAGGAGGATGTACTATTATGAATGATGATGAGTTAACGCTATTTCACTAGAAGTTTGCATTTTGTGTGTCACTATAAGTTAATGCTTTTCTCTTGGCTATTTAATGCTATGTTCATATTTACGTAAATAAAAATTCTAGTGAAAATGAATCAAAGCCCTAATCTTCAACCCCACACTTGCAACTTGCAACCTGCAACCTACATTAAAAACCAACACCCGGACACCACACCTCCAACTATCCTGCCGCTGAAAATTTCCTCAAAAATTTCTTCCTCTTACTAACACCCAGCCATCTTCTCTTAGTTCCCCAACATCAATATTTTATCGCCTGGACCCCCTCCTCTGGGCGTTTTAGTAACCGTTCCATGTTCTCGATTGTGGAGCGGAGTACAAGTCTATTGGATTTAGCGAAGGGGTTTGGAGCGTAGATAAATTGAACGTTGCTGGGCGCCCGGTGTTGATGTCATTTCATGAGACATTGGGAATCAGTTGTTTCGACATTTCTATGTGTGTTTATATGTATATACTGCAATGGGTTTTTCGGAATGCATTGTAATTGGGAAATCATCATGAACAATCGTTGTAGTAAGAAATCCCAAGATAAAACTTGATCTCGCCAGGATCGAACCGGTGCCATTTTCGTTTCCCCTGGCGTTCGCGGTTTTGAGGCGCCAAGCGCCCAATATTACTGTATGACGTCGATCCTTTTGGGCTCTGGGCGGACTTCTTGTTCCATGTCAATAAGCGGCAACACCTCTTCAAATGATATTATCTTAAACCTCGGGTGCTGTAATTTTGCCACATGTTAATATCCAACGAATTGCGAGCTGTTGGCCCCCCATTTCTGCCGATTTTGCTTGCTCTTGTTTTGCCACCGAGGGCTGCCTCGGAAATCAATATGTAGGTACAACAGCTGCAAGATCGCAGGGCCCAGACCGGGCTGTTCGTCAATCTTCAGCCATTGAAGCTGATAAGGCTTAGAGTTACCTTTTTACCGATGGACGAGAGTTAATGCTGATGGGCATCTCTGATTTAGGTGCGTTGATCGAAGGATCGGTTTGTGCTGTCTAAACTTGTGACAGATATGACACGCTGATGCCATGGAGCAAGGGGTACCGATTGGCGGCGTATTTGTAATGATTGGCAGCAGATGCTGGTTTGGGGCGGGATGGGGCTTTGAGGGGTTGGCACCGTGTAAGCATGGACCTATATACTCATGTTTTTCTGTCTCTGGTGCTTCGTGTCCGTTATCACATCTATGTTGATGGTGATGCTATAATTAGGGACTCCGGCTCCTTGTGCCTCCGCCTGGGGTGCCTCGCTAAAAAACACAAGGCAAGGAAACAGAACCCCAAACCAGGATTGCACCGTTGGTCCGCATCCACAGCACAACCGGGGTGTCCATGTAGACGATTGTCTCAGCAACCCGGGCCAATCAGCTTTTCGGGATGGGTGGCCCTCGGAGCGCCATGTCGTCACTTTTTCGTGAAGATGCCTCCACCCGCAGCAAGCGCGCGTGCGCTCCCTCAACAAGAAAACATTTTTAGCCTTGATTAATACCAAGTTTCTTCACCGATAGAGCTATCAGCTTCCCCCACTAGAACCCCCACCCACCACAAACATACACGCAAATCATGGCCACCGTGGACGTCATCGCCACGCTCGAGGACCCCGCCACGCTGGCCTCAGTGCTCCAGGATCCCGCCCAGCTGGAGGCCTTCCGCCAGGGCTGTCTCTCCCAGCTGACGGGCCAACGCGAGAAGATATCCCAGCTCCAGGACCAGTACTCCCAGAACAAGCGCTCACTCGTCGAGATCCGGGATCTGCTACTCCAGGTTGCCGACGGCGAGTTCCCGCTCACCACCCAGCTGGAGCTTCGCACAGACGTGGACCCAGAAATTACACAGGTCCAGGACGCGTTTAACCAGCTGCTCGGCGTCATCGGCAAATATGCCGACCAGGTGATGAAGATCGCCACAGAGGTCGCCAACGGTGAGCTGGGTGGACAGGTGGAGGCCGCCGGAACCAAAGGCCGCTGGAAAGTGCTCAGCGATACGCTGAACACGATGGCGCTCAACCTGACAGAGCAGGTGAGAGAAATCGCCGATGTTGTCCGGGCCGTCGCCGACGGTGACCTGTCCAAGAAGATCAACGTACACGCCCAGGGTGAGATTCTTGCCCTCCAAAATGTCATCAACACGATGGTGGAACAGTTAAAGACGTTCGCATTCGAGGTTACAAGGGTGTCTAGAGAAACAGGTGTCGAAGGTCAGCTTGGTGGACAGGCCGTTGTGGCTGGCGCAGAAGGTATCTGGAAAGAGCTCACCGATAACGTCAACGCCATGGCGTCCAATCTGACCAACCAGGTGAGAAATATCGCTAACGTCACCACCGCTGTCGCTAGAGGCGATCTATCCAAGAAAGTCACCGCTGACTGTAAGGGTGAAATTCTGGAATTGAAAATCACAATCAACCAAATGGTGGACTCCCTTCAGACTTTTGCCATGGAAGTTACAAGCTTGGCCACGGATGTGGGTATCAAGGGTATTCTTGGTGGCCAGGCTGTCGTTAACGGAGTTGAAGGTGCTTGGAAAGACCTGACAGATAAGGTCAATGCCATGGCTACAAATCTTACTAACCAGGTGAGATCTATAGCTACAGTTACCACTGCAGTTGCTCATGGTGACTTGTCGCAGAAAATTCATGTTAAGGCTCAGGGTGAGATTTTGGAGCTGAAAGACACTATCAATAAGATGGTTGACTCTTTGCAAGTATTCGTCTCTGAAGTGACAAGAGTTGCAAAGGATGTCGGTGTCGAAGGTAAACTTGGTGTCCAGGCTCAAGTCTCTGATGTTGATGGTTTATGGAAGGAGATTATCACTAACGTCAATGTTATGGCTGCCAATTTGACCTCGCAGGTGAGAGCATTTGCACAGATCACTGCTGCTGCTACTGATGGTGATTTCACCAAATTTATTACCGTTGAGGCATCCGGTGAAATGGACACTTTGAAGACAAAGATTAATCAGATGGTGTTCAATCTGAGAGAGTCGATTAAGAGAAACACTGCTGCCAGAGAGGCTGCCGAACTGGCAAACAGTGCTAAATCTGAATTCTTAGGTATTTTCTCGCATGAATTGAGAACACCATTCAATGGTATCCTGAATTACACCCAGTTGACTTTGGATACTGAGTTGACACAGTATCAGAGAGAGATGCTTTCAACGGTGCATAATTTGGCCAATTCGTTGCTGACAATTATCGATGATATCTTGGATATTTCCAAGATTGAAGCCAACAGAATGACCATCGAAGAAGCAGATTTTTCACTTAGAGGAACTGTATTCGGGGCTTTAAAGACGTTGGCGGTGAAGTCCATTGAGAAGCCATTAGAATTAGTTTATGAGGTTGATAATTCTTTCCCAGATTCTCTCGTTGGAGATTCTTTCAGATTGAGACAAGTGATTCTAAACTTGGTTGGTAATGCTATCAAGTTTACTTCTAAAGGACATGTTAAGCTCAAAGTGAGGAAAGCAACTACAACATTGGATCAAACCATTGCTAGCACTGTCCAAGACAGTAATTATGTCATTGGGCCAGCCGATTTGAACATTCGTCCACAGGATAAGAAGAACCCATTGATGCTTGAATTTTGTGTCAGTGATACTGGTATCGGTATTGCACAGGATAAACTCGATCTCATTTTCGAGACTTTCACACAGGCCGATGGTTCTACTACGCGAAAGTTTGGTGGTACCGGTTTAGGACTCTCCATTTCCAAGAAGTTGATTCATTTGATGGGTGGTGAAATCTGGGTCACATCCAAGTATAGAGAAGGCTCTCAGTTCTATTTCACAATATGTGTCACACCAGCTAAGGAGAGTCCAGCAAAGAGAGATGAAAGATTACTGACTTTCAATTTGCATCATATTTTGTTCATTTCTACTTCGCATACCAGAGAGGAGACTGAGAAGATCCGTCAAGATTTACTCGAGTTGAACTTGAGACCAACCGTGATATATGATGTGGAAGAAGTCAAAAAATTGGAACAGAGCAAGTTTGACGTTATAATTATTGATTCTTTGGAGACATCGAAGTATCTTCGGGAGCTGTCAGAAGTCAAGTACATTCCGTTTGTGCTCCTTAATCACAAGATTCCAAAGCTCAATATGAAGGTTTGCCTCGATTTGGGTATTCAGTCACACGGTAATACTCCTTGCTCTTTGATGGATCTTGCCGGATACTTGAACCCAGCTTTGGAGTCCCGTATTGTCCCATCTGATGATAACACTCCACAGAAGTACCATATTTTGCTTGCTGAGGATAACCTTGTGAACCAAAAACTTGCTGTACGTATCTTAGAGAAGTATGGCCATGAAGTTGTTGTTGTTCATAACGGTCAAGAAGCCATTGAAGAAGTGAAGAAGTGCAAGTATGACGTTGTTCTGATGGATGTCCAAATGCCAATCATGGGAGGTTTCGAAGCTACAGAGAAGATCCGTAAATGGGAGAAAGAGGTGAACCCAATGAATCCAATCAGTGCTCGTGTCCCAATCATTGCACTGACCGCTCATGCCATGCTTGGTGACAGGGAGAGATGTCTCCAACATCAAATGGATGAATACATCTCGAAGCCATTGAAGCCAAATTTGTTGATCCAAACCATCGCCAAGACGGTGCACCACTTAAACAAGCTCAAGGAGCTAAGTGCGGAGAACCCAAGGGTGCAGGCACTCCTTCCCAGGGACTAGATACATGAGGTATGACTAATTTTGACGATTGTTTTTTGAAGCCATTCAACGTAGTAATAGAACTAGTGGGTCCTGTTCGAATCTGTGTGACAGCGTTTACTGTTTTTTTTTTTTTTTTTTTTTTATATCGCGGGCGTCAAATCGCCTTCGGGCCCCCAACTGAGCCGACGGCTTCTCCCGGTTGGTTGCCGCCGGCTTATCAGAGGGTTCGGGCACAAGTTACTTAATCAACAACAACAAAGAATTTCAGTCACAGCTCACTCGGACGTCGGAGTAATAAATATTACGTATAAAATCACATCACAAGCGATCTGGCTATCTTCCCCTCTACTTCTCTATCTCTGATTCTGTTGATATTCTGCCTACATTATCATGAGCTCACATAAAGCTTCAACAGGTCACATCCCCCGTGCAAGACAAGCGTGTGTCACTTGTCGTCGTCAAAAGACAAGATGCTATCCGTCTCCGAACTCTGTGTCGTGCCTTCGGTGCATGTCGCTGTCCAAAGAGTGCTCTTTCTTGACTGAGGGCACTCCGTTCAAGACTGATCAAGACACCATCAACAGAAAGCGTAAGCTAGATGACGATATGGAGATGGCACAGCCTACCATGGAAGGCTCAGAGTCTTTCAAGGCACTGCAGGATAATGTGAAGAGGATTCTGAGCATTGTTCAGAGACAACATGGTATCCAGACCTCTATGTTTGATGAGCTGGATGCTACATCCAAACCGCTACCTCCAGCGGAGACCTCTCCGTTTAGGCTGATCTCCAAGTCTGTCTCGTACCAATCAACACCAATCACAATCTCGCATCTTTTCTCACCTCCACAGATCTTTGCTGCTACTGAACCACCAAATGTGCTGTCCTTGGGTATAGTGACCTATGATGAGGCGATCTACCACGTCAACAAGTTCAAAGAGTGCTACGGCCGTTGGATTTCCCTACCACCAGTGTCTGCTGAGAAGATCATTGAATCCATCAAAAGCTCATCCCCAATGCTGCTAACAGCGATCTGTCTCACGTCGATGAGATATCAAATCACGGGAGTCAATTACGACACTTATCAACACCTCATTAGACAGCTTCGCATTGAGTTGTACGAAGGACTCTACAAGTCCCCACAGAATCTGAACTTCTTGAAAGGGCTGGTGATACTGGCGGTGTACGGCTACTCTCTCACCACCCCAGACTTCATTGTTGATCCTTGGTTCTTGAGTGGCATTGCCGTTAAGCAGTTCATTACACTGGATATGAACAACGACTTTCTATCTGCTACCAACTCTGCAGATGGTGGCACTTTTGATGTTGAGGCTGAGAAGCTGTCCAACTTCCGTATCTGGAATCATATGTGCCTTGTTCATCTCTGTAACTGTGTCTTCTCGGGGAGAATGTGTGTTTTGGATGAGATCAGACTGGACCAGGCCAGACGCAGTTTAGACCTGACACAGGCTACGAATTTCGATGGAAGAATGATCAGCGAGATCTCCTTACAGCTGTTATTGTACAACTTCATCCAGGCTGGAAGTGCAGTGGAGTTCCAGGCGTTTGAAGAAGATCTGAAGCTATGGTACGATCAGTGGAACTACCTGTTCAAGCAGCCAAACTTGCAATTTGTGGAGTTTGGTTATCACTATGTGTACGTGGTTGCATTTTATCATTTGAAGCTCGGTGCTGTGAATATCCTGGATGGTGATACAACAGACGTCAGTCAGAAGCACATTGACGATCCAGATCTACTGAACAAGATGCTTTACCACTGTTTGAAAGTGTTGAATCATATCATTGGACTGAATGACGATCTCTACTTCAAATGCTTATCCGATCAGATCCACATCTGCACTTTCTACATCTCCATTGTTTTCTTGAAGGTGATTGTTTGGTGCAAGCTCTACAATACCACTTATGATATCCATGAACTCTTGAACTTTGTGAAGAAGGTGGAGGCTATCAAGCAGAAATTCGAGGCCATGTCCTCGTTGAGCGATGATCTGCCATACAGATTTGCGCAGGGTCTCCATGAGATGATTGACCAGGTTGTTCCCGAGATTCAGTCCCATGTTCATTGAACTCCGTTGTACATAGTTTTCAAGATATGTTTTTGTTATTCGGGAGGCTTCAGTCTACGGGTTTCGTGTAGCTTTAAATCATTAATTCACAGATATAAAACGGCCCGTGACACGAACTACAACCGTTCGGCAGCTTCACTGGATGTGTGTATGTGTGTGGTGTGAAACTGCGAGAAAGACATGGAATGTGGTTGGTGCTCAAATGTGTTGTCACGTTTAGTGAATATATGCGTATGGATGGATGTGATGAAGGAGAATATGACTGAGTGTGTTATGAATTGTATCGACAACATGGTGCCGTTTTAGAATCCAGTGTTTTGAATATTTTACTTCTTGTCCTTGATACCGAGAACAGCTCTACCCAAGTAGTAGGTGTTGACGGCGTTGACGGACCAGAACAAAGCCCAGAATGGGTAGATGTAGAACTTGGATCTTGGGTGTCTCATCCACAATGGCTTGGTGGAGGACTGGTAAAGCTTCTGCAACTCAATAACGTGGTTGGCCACTGGAGAACACAGTTGTTAGTACGCTGAACGTGAATTTGGTGGGACCTCTCTCTTCATGAGTGTTGATCAAGCCATCGACGCATGGCTATATGAGCCACCCGTGGGGCGCATTCTCACGCTCTTTTCGCTCAGTATCGACGAACATGATGATAGAAGATCCACCAGTAATATCGGGCATAACATACTTTTTGTAAGTTGTGTTGTGTGTTGATTTATCACAGCCGCCAGTCTCCTCTCTGCTGTCGTTCTGTTTTCAAAAATGTAGGCTCACTTTTTCGAAAGCGCGAACTGGCGGCCCAATCACACGGCGGGAAAATCCGAGCGCCAGCGCTGCGTAACCTCTCAGCATAAGCCACACCGCACACGCGGTGCGCATTATGCTACACACCAGCCACACTTTTCACCCGCCACAGTCCACACTAGCCACAGGTACTATCTGGGGGCGGTTAGCCGCCTCCGCCGCCCTAGCCAAAAAGATCTCCCGAGAGCCAACTTCCACAGCTTCACCAAACAATGCAAGCACACACGATAGATATCTCGGGAAATTATGGCCTTCAATGTGAGTGTATGACTTAGTGTGCTTCCAGCGATAACCTCTTCGTCTTACCCCTAACTAACCCCCACAAAGCGTCTCATTAGATTTATCGCTACAGATGGGAAGACATACTTTGGAGACGCTATCCTTCCAGCCGGAGTGACAGATCCAAGACTCGCCACCCAGGCTCACAGAATTGATGGTTCTGTGTTTGGGCACCACGAGGTCACTGCTGATGTGCTTGATGTGAAGGAATTGCTGTCTCCGTTGGGTCCCGATCAGGTGCGCACTGTGCGTATGATTGGCATGAACTACAAGAAACATTGTAAAGAGATCCAGCTCGCCATTCCGGAGTGGCCATGCCTTTTCTACAAGCCCTCTTCTGCTATTAACGGTCCCTCTTCGGATATTGTTGTCCCTAAAGCTGCGCAGATCGAGGACATCAAGATCGATTACGAGTCCGAGCTCGTCGTGGTGATTGGTAAGCCAGCCAAGGACGTGAGTGAGGAGAACTCACTAGACTACGTCTTGGGCTATTCTGTTGGTAACGACGTCTCCCAGAGAACATGGCAAATGGACCGTGGAGGCTCTCAGTTCAACGTAGGCAAGATGTTCGACACCTGGGCTCCCTTTGGGCCTTGTATTGTCTCGAGCTCTTTGATCAAGGAGCCAAACATCCTAAACATCGGATCCATCATTAATGGGGAACAGAGGCAGAAAAGTAACACCGATGATGCTATCTTCTCTGTCAAGCGTCTCGTCAGTCATTTATCAATGGGAACCACTCTTCAACCCGGGGATCTGATCTTCACTGGTACCCCGGAAGGTGTTGGTACCGGTATGACTCCTCCATCTTGGTTAAGACATGGCGACGTTGTCAAGTGCTACATTGAAGGGATCGGATCGATTGAGAATAAGATCCATTTCGACTGAGCTTTATACAACTCAAAAAGAATCCGAATCTTCATCATCGTCAAGAATTAGTCTGCGATTCCGATTACGCACCATTGGTCTATCATCGTCACTTGAGAGTTCGTCCAGATCTATATCACTGTCCTCTGGAACCAATGCTGGTGCGTTAACCACCTGACTTACCTCAGGTGTGTTGCGTTCCATTTCACATTCATCATCAAAGCCTGCCCAGACAGAGTAATCGCTGTGTGAAGGACTTGCTTCCACTCCAGCACCGCCACCCACATCCGTTTCTTCATCTTCCCAAGGCTCTATCTCGTACGGTGTGAAGTGTGGCACGAAGTCTCCCACAGGAGACGAGCCACCAGAGGACAGACCGTCATCATCAGTGTAAACCTCAATCTCATCAACCTCACGATCATCCAAGAAGTCGTCATCACCGCTATCGGCCTCATCAGATGAGTCACGATAAGTGCCTGCATACCTTTCGAGGTCAATTGTCCTGGAGACTCCATACATCTCAAGCTCGTTCTCGTCAAAGGACTCACTAGCGAACTCGTCGTCATATCGCTGTGCCCGGGCTCCCCTTACTCTAGCATGGCAATTAGGACAAGTATCACCTTCAATCTCCCAGTGACAGTTACTGCACCGTTGAACACCATCCTCGTCATCGACGAGAGCCATTCCTTGGTTCTTGAATATCTGGTTGAACAAGTTGTTCCGTTGCAAGTCCTTCTTGTAGAATTGAATCTTCATGTTTCGTTCTCGCTCAAGGTCTGTAGGCGTATAAGTGAGCAGTGTCTTCGTTGTGTTATAGAGAGAGGTGGCGAGGTCCTGAAGAGCAACATTCAAGTACGGTGAGTCTTCCACAATCCCACGACATGCTGGACAAGTATCGTGCTCATTGAGCCAGCTGCAGAGGCACTTTTGTGTCAAGTTAGTAAAGAGATGAGGTTATGAGATGGACACGGGATGTACATACCTCATAGCAGAAGTTGTGCCCACAGCGCGTCATGAACGGCACAAACATGTGCTCCTGACAGATCGGACACACTGTGTGTTCTAAGAGGTTGTGAATGAGATTCTTAGTGTGTGTGGAGTCCTGGTGTTGTGGTGTTAGCATCGCGTTCTGGTTGGATCAGGCACGTTGATGGTACTCACAGCCTCCTTGAGCGTCTTTTCGATTGAGAGAAAGGGCTCCTCTTCCGCAGAGTGGTACTCTGACTGAGCAGAGGAGCTATTTGACATGGTTTCAGGGAATTTGGTGGATTTGTTAGTGATGGCAGCATGGTTCATCTATCAACATAGGCAAAATTTCCCCTTGCCTATCTAGGGGATCGCGAATATGTGGCATCGGGAAACACCAACACAAGGTTACATGAATCGTCGCTACGAGCACCTCTTGTTTCAGGTCAATGCAGTCGTATTAAAGTACCGAAGTTCTCGGTAATGCAGTGTGTGGTATGTACAAGCTCTTGCGCTGCGTCGGGGGAATCACAAATCATCAAAATCAATAAACATATCATCACAAAAGGGTCATAAATCTCTTCCACTCTTCTCTTTCTCCAGTGTGCCAGCCAGCCAGTCTTCCAGGAAGTTCATCGTCTCATTCAATGTTTCATGGGTTGAGATCCTTTGCTTGGACCATTTGACACTTACGGCGTGAATGGAGGCATTTAGGCTCTTCATCCCCTTAGCGTCGTCAATCTTCTTACCCAGTAACTTCTGGATCTTCTTCAGAGACACAAGAAACTCGGGCGTGATCACTAGCTCATCATCCTGAACAACATGGTCAATCAAAGCAGAGACCATAGAAGGCACACCGTTATAAGCCAATGCCCTTAAGGCAGTAGCATACAACATGATAGTTCTCTTGTCAACCCGATAGTTTTCCGAGGTTCTAGCCTTAGCAACCAGTTCAATAGCCAGACTATGATTCTGTAACTCCATGGCCAATAAGGCCAGCTCATTGTAATGCTTCACAAACAGCCTATCCCCGAACTTCAAAACAAACTGGCGTATCATACCACTTGTGGTGGTCCTGTCAATACCAGTCATCTTTGAATGTCTCACCTCTTTCTTCAGTAAGGACATCTCAACATCAACAGGGACATTGATATGGAGTTCATGGATGAGCTTGTACACTCTCATATCCTCAGTAGAATCAAGGGTGATGAGCCCATCCAGGACCTTTTTGAGCATTGGGATCGGAGGACGAATACCGGCTCTGAGCAGTTCGTTGACATAGAAAAGCAGTCCGCGAGAATCTTTGGATTTGATGAGTGAATTAATCTTGTGGAAACGTTCCGTGAAGAGTGAAGATGGGTGTGGACGGTAATATGGACCCTCTTTGTGAGGTCTGCTTTCTTCGAGCTCAAGTAGGGCATCTTGTGCCCAAGGAAGATTGTATTTGTTTGCCTTGAGGAAATGGGAGAACTTGCTGATGATGAGATTCGATTGATCTGGAGCAGAAAGGAAGTATGCTCTCAAAAGACCAAGGAAGTAAGTTCTGGAAAAAGAGATGTCGTGCTGTCTCCTCGTAAGCTTTATGTAATGCAAGACACCAGGGAGCATCTTGTTTCTGGCAAGGTTCATCATGACTCGGACGTGAATGTGTGGTGTTTCTTTGATCTTCAATTTGTGCAATAAAGTTAAGTACTTGGCCGAGTCGTGAACTGTCATGCGCTTGTAGAAGATGTAGTAAAAGGAGTCCATGAGTCTGTTGATCAGATCCTGATCATTGAGACTCTGAGCCATGTTTTCAACTCTTGTTAAAGCCTGATCAACATCCTCGTTGATCAGTTCATGCAAGGTATAAGCGACTCTGACCTCATCATGATTAGCAGCTTTCTGGCTTCGCAGATACTCCGAAAGCTGAGACATGTCTCTGGCAGAAGCACCGTTCAAGAATCCAGTGACCAGAAGGCCATACACTCTAGGGCTCACTGGGACTTTCGGGTTATTCTTTATCAAGTCCAGCACGAACTTCACCGTCGGGAATGTTGAGACTCGGTTTGCAACTTTCAGGAAGACGTATAAAGTGTCCCTGTCCATTGGGTGATCTGAAAAGACCATCTGATACAGTAGCTGCTTGGCGAACTCCGTGTCGGTTCTGAGGAAAACGGAGAGCGCAAGGTTGCAATAACGTGCTTCGATCTTCGGCTGCTGGATATAGTTTGTGAATAACTCTTCAAAGAGGGCGAAATCCTTGAGATGGAACGTGGACTCGAGCGCAGCATGGAGCAGCTCTGCGCTGCCATTGAATTTTGTAGGGAAAGTGTAGTACAGTCTGACTACATCTCTGTGGAGCTCGAGTTTGAGAAGCTCTCCCACAATGACAGAGAGCTCGCCCACAGTGAGCCTCTCCTTCAGGAAGGGTGCTTTGTCGAACATCTTGAACATGGCGGCAAAGTTATTGTGCTGGATGAAGTTTTGGCACCTCTTGAACGAGGCGGATCTGAGTGAGTGTGTGCGAGTCTTCGGCTCGGTGATGTGTGAGGTTTGGGGAACAGACTTGGTTGGTTGAGCAGGAACCGCCGTGTCCTTATGTACAAGTGTAGGAATGATGCCCGGTATTACTGTGTAGCTCTCATTGATGACCGAAGTGGACGAGATCGGTCTCGCGTTGACTCGGGACCGGGAGGTCTGCCGTACCGCTATTCTCTGGTTTCCTGGTAGCAATGTGGGCAGCACGTGATGTCGGACTCCCAGCTTGTGTAGCGTGCCGAGGTTGGGCGTACAGCGTCGCATTCTTTAGCCAAAGTGTGTGTGTGTGTGTTGTGGATGTGGTTGGCTGGGCGAAGGCGGAACAGAAGCTGCTCGGGCGCGCCAAGTGTGTAGGAGGAATATCGATGTTTTTTCAGTGGTTAGGAGCAGTTGTAACCATAATACGGAGGAGCAGGTGCGTGTGTCTTGACGGAGCGCCGTTTCCAGGCCAGCGTTGTCCAGTGGGTTTAAAGCTCGAAGTGGACCAACAAAGCGAGATGCTGCTGGGATGAACTAATGCCGCTGTTGGCTCACTCCTATCGGTGAATCTGTGGTATCTGGGCAGCAGAAATGAGATTGACCGTTTGGGCCAGCTGTTGTGTGTTTTTGTTGTGAGGATCTAGCACAAAAAGAGCTTCGAGTCCGTCCCCCTCAATGATCCGATGGGTTCTGCTTGGTGAAGTTAACCGTACAACTTTTTTCAGTCTCCCAAAAGGGTAAATTCCGGGCAAACCCGGACGCGCGCTCGTAACCCCTCGGAAGTCCACGGGCCTATCAGACGTTCGGTGTTTGTAAAGTATCTTTGCTGGGCAATATGATGATTTTGTAGCTGGAAAAGTGTATATATGGTTTGTATTCTGACACAAGAGAGATTTGCTATGTTAATTCCGGCTTAAAGACCTTGAAAAGTCCCAGCAATGCAAAAATCAAGCAAACGCGAGACATACGCGATGACGCGTACAACGTGAAAACAAGAAGGCGAATTTTGTCAACACTTGAGCTATAGCTAAGTAAACCCTCTGCATCAGATATGTCCGCCTTCAAGTCTGTGACGAAGATCACAGACCCACTCGACTTTCAGGCGACCAGCGTGCCCAAGCTCTACGAGCTTGATTCGCTGCTTCGCTGCCACATATGTAAGGAGTTCATGGTTGCGCCTATGCTCACCAGCTGCGGCCATAGTTACTGCTCGATGTGTATCAGAAAGTACCTGATCCACACGCCCAAATGTCCCATCTGTGCGAAAGAGCTCCGAGAATCGCATCTCAGTCGAAACATTTTGCTTGAGCAAGTGGCCTTGTCCTTCAAAGAACTGCGATCTGATCTTCTGAAGGCATTAACCATCTCCAAGCCCGAAGAGGCAAGCAGGCAGGCCAAAACCACAGACACCCCAGGTACCAAGCACAACAGTGAGATCATCGATGTGGAGGAGTTGGGCGAAATCTCAGACTTTGATGAGGATTTACAGATCGTCGAAGAACATACACATAAGAGGAAAGTACCCTCATCGAAGCAGGGCATCGATAAGCTCTTCAAGAAGCTCAAAACTGACCCGAAGCAATCTAAGGTCCCAACAGGGACGTGCCCTGTTTGCCAAAAGGACCTTCCATTGCGGATACTCCAATCGTCACATATTGATCTCTGTCTTGCTGGTGAAGAAGATCCTGCTGCTCTGGAGTTTCTAACCTCGTCATCCCGTTCATCAGTGGAGCCACCATCCCGGCCACCGTCTGCGAGTGTTGTAACTCCCGTCTTCCAAGCCAAGGAACCCAAGCATATCCTCCAGAAACTCACGAAACTTGACTTCTCATCGCTCTCAAACTCTGCACTGAAAGCAAAGCTGGCACAGCTTGAACTTCCTGTCACCGGTAGTCGGCATCAGCTTGAGTCCCGCTTCAACGAGTACCTCATCCTGTGGAACGCCAATTGTGACTCTATTCAGCCAAAGAACCCCAAAGTACTCAGGAAGCAACTTGCACAATGGGAGAGCTCTCTACAGTTCAAGACGAAGAGTGACAAACAATTGGATAAGGAGGGTTGGAGAGATCTCATCGCTCAAGCCCGTAATAGTCTCAGGAGAAGTAAGGAGGGGGATGAGAAAGGGCAGCTACAGACTGGAGCACTGGGTGAACATTATGATGCAGAAGAGAAGATCGAAGAGAAGAATGATATACCACCAGACGACGTCATTGAGATTGAATCGTCTCTGGAAGTGTCACAGTCGAAACCTACCCCAAAGGATCATCCAGTAGACTCCTCAGTACAGGATCATGAACCCCCAACGTCTCAACCAGAGCAAGGAAGATTCTTTGAAGGCTGATACTACATGCAGCATATGATAGATCCACATTAGGAAAGGAGAATGAATGGTATTTATTCAGATAATACAAGTAATGGGAGTAGGTTATATTCACAAAAGAGAAGCACCAATCTTCTCGGCAACCTTTTCCTTCAAATTCTCTTCATCGACTACGTAGGACTGAGTCTTTACCTTGACAATGTCACCTTCTTCAATGGCAGTCTCAGCCTGAACAACCACAGCAGGCGTCTCTTCAGACGCGAGGATTCCAGTGGAGTCAATGCTGGCATCGTAGAAGAGTGGTGGCTTCTCTGCAAACAATTCACCGTCACACAAGTCATCCAAGAACTTGGTGACAGCGAGGAATCTCTCTCTTGGAACGTTGTTGTAAACCCAGAAAAAGCTGCAAGCCAAAGCCAAGAAGAACGCAGCCACGTAATAAGAGGTGTATTTCACCTTGATGCTCTCAGGAATCTTGTAGACATTCACAGTGGAAGCAGCAGATACCGAAGCCAAGTATTTACCGTTTGGAGAGAAGCAAACCTTTGTGATGGCGAATGAATGAACTTTCTCAATTCGCTTCAGGACAGAGAAGTCATCCAGGTCACAAATTGTGATACTGTGATCGTTTCCGACACATGCAACGAGAGAGTCGTTGACAACGTCCATTCCAGTGATCTTCTTGAACTTGGAGGAGAACACTCTGGCTTTGAAAGTCTTCAAGATTGGCTCTTCGGTGTCTTTATCGGTGGTGATCTGAGACTCGAGCAATAAAACACCAGCTCCATTCTTCAGGTTGACACCAACAATGATCTTCGAATCAGTGGCCCATTCCACCTTAGCGAGACTGTAATTGGATGTGAATTTGTTATACGTGAGAGTCAAGGCCTCACCATCTTGGATAACGGTAAGTTCGTTCTCTGAGACGTAGGCAATCTTCTGGGCGTCTGGACTGATGGCAACGTCCTTGATTTCTTTGTCTTCGTCAATCTGCTCTACTATCTCCAGTGTATCCGGTTTGATAATGCGCAATGACGATGGGATGTCGGAGGAAACAACCACTGCAAGTGTGGCGTCTTTGGAGATGGTGAGCAGCTTAATGTAGTCATTGACGTTGGTTGACTTGAAAACATCAGCTGATTGTTTGAATTTGAATGGTGATTTTTCTTTCTCGCCCTTCTCAAGTCCGAGGCCGGAGTAGTCAAACACGCGAAGAGACTTGTTCTTACCAGCCTCGATGTTCTTAGCGGAATCGTTGATACCAACGAGGACGGTGCCCTTGGCAACAGCCAGAGCAGTTGGAGAATCGGTTGGAGCCTCAACCACGTACTCACCTGAAACCTTCAATGGGGCCTTTTCATCTTCGAGATCAATAGAGACGGCTGAGATTTTGTTCGGGATACCGTTTTTGCCCTCACCTCCACCACCGGCGACAAGCAGAGTCTCCGAATCGGTGAACTGTGCGGTGTAAAGAGGATAGTTGACGTCCAGTGTGTATGATTCCTTCGGAGGCATTGTTGTGAGTGTAAAGTGGAGAATAGTCGAAAACGAAGGACCCTGAGCCGATGGACAGGGCAGCAAATGCGCAGTGGCAACATCAAACATCGAGAACTCTCGATAACGACTCGCACCCGAACACCAGGATGTTTTTTTCGATTCGGCGCTGGTTCGATCCCCCCGCAAAGCATTTTTCCGAACTTGGACTTATCAGCGGAATTCAACGAATCGAGTAAATATGGCGGAAGAGTCACAGATCTCAACTCATAAACTCTGTACTTATCCGCTTGAAGAAGTGACAGAACCGCCGAACGCCTCTACAGCAATGACAAAACCGTCGACGGAAGCCAAGAAACTCCTGTCAATACAGTCACACGTTGTCCACGGCTACGTAGGGAACAGGGCCGCAACTTTCCCTCTTCAAGTCCGTGGATGGGACGTTGATGTTCTGAACACGGTCCAGTTCTCTAACCACCCAGCCTACGGACAGTTCAAAGGGCAGAAGTACGATCCTGAGACGCTCAAAGACATATATGAAGGTCTCGAAGCCATCGGTGTGGATTACGATGCGGTGTTAACTGGGTACATCCCTGGCGATGACGGGCTAGCCGCTGTGAGCGAAATATGCGCTAGCCTTTGCCAGAAGGGCATTAAGTGGGTGCTGGATCCTGTTCTTGGAGACCATGGCAGGATCTATGTCAGTGAAGGCAACGTCGAGTTGTACAAGAGCATTTTGTCGTCAGGAAACGTTAACACCGTCACGCCGAACCAATTGGAGCTAGAGGTGCTGAGTGGTGTCAAAGTTGAGGATCTGAACTCACTACGGAGCTCTATCATCTCCTTCAACGAGAAGTATCCAGTGGAACATACAGTGGTAACCAGTGTTGAGTTTGCCGATGACCAAGAGAACCTTTACAGCGCAGGTGCTACTAGGACCTCAGAAGGTCGGCTCCGCGCGTTCTACTTCAAAGTACCTCGCATCCAAGCGTCGTTCTCTGGCTCTGGTGATTTGTTCTCGGCTATCTTGACAAGTTCGATTGTGAAGTACAACGAGAGATTCAGTGCTACGATCACCGAATCCACGCATCTCGAAAAGATACCACTGGTGTATGCTCTCAATGAGGCCTTGTCAGTGGTGGAGAAAGTGCTACGCTTGACATATGAGTATGAAGTTGAGGAATATAAGAGGAAATCCGAACCCATTCCTGCTGAGGTGAAGATCAATGATCTGAGACTGATTCAAGCTCGTGATTACTACGCGGAGGACATGGGCCACTTTGAGGCATTCAGTCTCTAGCTAGAAGCATAATAATATGTATAGATACCTCTCAATAAGATGTAATAAATCAAATAATATTTCTTTAGAATGCCCTTAATGACTCACCTTCTCAGCCGACTTCTGAATAAAGTGAAAAGAGAAGATGGTATCTTTGAAGCTTCTTTTAATGTGGGGACTCTCTCGGCCGAACCGACCTCCAACATTTTTTCGTACGGGAGACGATTGTTGGGATCGCACCATCACATACATTTACAACACCCATTTCTACTCCATTTTAACAAGCACAGAGCCTGAGGAATCGCTTTTGTCGACAGGATGACAATATCATTGGCTGATTTGGCTGGGTCTACTCTCGAGAATATCTTGTTTTTTTGTAATCAAACCGATCTCGTCAACCTGAGTCGAACTTGTCATGCCCTGCATACCCCAGCCATCCAAAAGCTCTATAAAAACATCTACGTGAGGAGGAACCCAGCCCTCAGAAGCAATGAGTGGTTCATCGACACGAACAGTACCGAGGTTGCTGGGCTGAAGAGTATATCCAAAAGAACAGACCAGAACGATTACCTCATATACCTGAAGCTATTATCATTGAAGCAGAGCTTGGAGAAATATGGAGACTTGGTGGAAGGTGTCACTATTTACAACGATGTCTTCACAGAAAGCCAGGGATTTGAGTACCTTAATGAGTTTGTTGAGTCTGTGGAGCAAAATTGTAAGAACTTGAGAAGGTTCGAATGCTTTGACGATAGAGTGAAGTCATTATCGTCAGTTGGTCTCCAAAACTTCACCACTTCAGACTTGAAGGAATTGGACAAGGTCAAAAGCAAGGTGAAATCGCTGACGGTGAAAATGCACAGATACACGGAACAACACGAACTTCCACAGTTGGCGAGACTCGAAGATCTCGAGGTCCTTATTCTTGAAGATGAAGAGTCTGCCTCTTTGAGACTGTTGAAGATTCTGTCCGAGTCAGGTGTGAAGAAGCTTAAACTCAAGAGACTAGTGTTCAATCACGTCCACGGCTTGCACGACTATAACACAGTTTTGAGGGCACTCACTACTGAATTTGTTGAAGCGTGTATCGATCTGTCCCATCTAGAGGAGTTGGAGATGGGTATTGGTTGCCAAGAAAGAGACTGTGACTGTCTTGGCGAGTTTCTTGATGATATTGCACCAAAGCTAACAGGGTTGCACAGGGTTTCGCTCCACGAGAAGACATTCCATAGGGACCACTACCTCACAGAGGCGTGGGATGTCAGTATTGCTCGCTTCCTGTTGAATGTCAAGTCCGAGGTCAAGTATCTCGCTATTCATCACAATCCACCTATTGATGGTAAGTTGCATAACGGTTTGGAAGGTAATTACTTGAGAAGAAGAAGACTATATGAAAAAGTTCTACCAGACCTGAAGCATCTTGAAACGTTTGTGTCTCCGACATTTCTCCAATCTTGTGCTTGTTATGAAGTTTTGACATCAGATCTTTTATGGAATGGCTGTGAATGTGACTTCTGTGCCCAGTTTCTCCCATTCTATGACAAGTATCTCATGGACCATGCATACTACGATTCAGACGAGACAGACTTTCGTGACATGATCTCGCCACGCCTCTTTGGTGTTTTTGGTGCTGAGATGACAAAGAGACTCCAAAACAAGTTCGACCTCGATGAGTTCACGGTCCCACCCGCAGCCACTTTCTGGAACTTCCACGGTTATAAGACCATCACTTGCTTCAACGATGTAGACGAGTGCATGTTTGATCAGAAGCTGTTTGCGCCTTTGGCGGTTTGTGTCTCTCACTTCATGCTGGATCCTGTTAAGTGGATGGCCGAGTGTTGTCCCCAGCTGCGTAAAGTAGCACTGACGGGTATCTTCTTCACCATTAGCGAGAATGGTGCCGTCAGAAGCATATATGATGTTCCTGAAAGGGTTCTCTGAAAATTTATGAATGATGATAAAATCATGACTCCTGTACTTTTTCGTCTGTGCGCGGTTTGACCTGTCAACTTAAGCAGGAGTGTGTTTCTGACTCCTATTACGTCGCGAGTCCTTCTGTGATAGCCCCATATCTTGGTGCAGGGGCCTTCTTCCGTGCCAGAAGCGTCACGTTGATAGCTCAGAGCTGCTCATTCATGATAATACACACAGCACTACAAGCTTCACCCCGTCCCGGGCCGGCAACTTTCCGGCACGACATATCGAATTTTTAGACCATAATGAATAGCAGGGAAGCATGGGGATGCCCCGGTGATGCCCTTGGGCAGGGTTGCAGGCAGCGGAAAATCTAGATCGAGCCATTCTAAGCCCCGTGGAAGCCGGGAGAAAAACACGAGCTAAAAATCGGTCCGGGTGCGTGGCGGCGGAGAACATGACGCGTCGAACTTTTTTTCGCGTTTGTTTACCTTTCTTATGTAATCCCTACACCAGAGACGCGCTCGCGCTCCTCGTTTCAGGCGCCTCATAAAGCGCGCGAGGCCCAGGACATATCTTCAGGTAGCAAGCCACACGAAGCGCTTCTATACATCACCACCCGTCCCCACCAACACAGCAGCGAGCGATCCCGCCAGAGAATACACAGCCATCACTCAACCACACTCTTTCCTGTTCGGAATCCCCGCTGTCCCTCAGAGCCCCGCTCGTCAAACCCAGTCGCCTGTCGTTTGACCCTCCCAGCTCCAGACGCCCCGGCCGCCGGCTTGATCGAGCCTCCACAGCGCTCTGTCCATCGATTTCTGTCTCCCACCAGTCATGCAATCCAACCAGGACCTGAACTCCAACTTATTAAAGTCGTTGACCTCCGTTCACCTCCCGCCGCCGCCTTCCTCGCACGCGCCACCGCTCCACCAGCAGTACCACGCTCTTCCTGCTCAGACCGTCCCACAGAAGCGCTCACAACAGGCGGTACACGCTAGCTCTCTGCAGAGGTTCTCTCGTGATCTGCCACGGCCCTTCCAGAAGTCCTCCCACGAAGCGCCGGCCGAGAAGTCGCTGACTAGTGAGCAAGAACAGCTCAACAAACGCTACTCAGAACACTATTCGGCCCCACCGAACTCCACTGTGTTCGTGCAGAAGCGTGTGTCCGGATCACAGATCTCCCAGGACTCAAACACTGCCCATAAAGCTCCACCGGTGCACACTTTTCAGACTCCTGTACAGAAGCAGCAGACCACGCCAGTGCATTCCGCAGTACCAAACTCATCGCCCCCAGTGATCCAAATCACACACCGCTCGGATCACCACGAAGAGTTGTATCAACCCCAAGCGTTCGATTTCCCAGGACAAGCCACTCAGGATCAAGCAGGGAATCAAGACATTTTCTCTGACGCGTTCGAGATGACTGCTTCACAGGGTAAGATGCTCGAGCCAGAACTCCACGTTGTCCCCGGACAGCTTATTCAACCACGCATGACCACCAAACGTAATAGTGTTACCAATGATGACATTGCCCTCCCACTCACAACACCACCACACACGATCTCCAGGAAAGACAGTGTGGTGGGCCAGCACAAGAAGAACAAGATTCAGGAAACACCAACTCTCAACCAAGGACGGGTCAAGAAGGGTTCTGCTAAGAAACCACTCTCCCCACAGTATTCTTCACCATCGCAGAATAATTTGGTTGATCCGGACTCTAGTGTTGAGAGTATTCCATCTTCTGGCAGCTCCAATGAGATCACGAAACCACCGCAGCCATCATTCACACAGCCAAAGCCTTCTAAGAAGCAACTGCGGGAGCAACAACGTGACTTGAAGAAGTTGAAACAGAAGGAAGAAGAAAGTTTCGTGTTACCACCACCGCACAAGATGCCCAAGGTGGTTTATGAGGAGAATTCCAAGCCACCTTACTCATATGCAACATTGATCGGCATGGCCATTTTGAGAGGTGAAGGAAGAAAGCTAACACTGTCCCAAATCTACAATTGGATCTCCTCTACATTCAAATACTACACCAAGAACGATGTCGGCTGGCAGAATTCCATCAGACACAATCTTTCTTTGAACAAGGCTTTCATCAAGGCCGAGAAGTCCCCTGATGGTAAGGGTCATTATTGGGAGGTTGCCAAAGGTCATGAGATGCAATTTGTGAAAGGTAAGACCGGCAAAAGATCTTCAAGTGGTCTCTCGTTTGATCACAGTAAGTCTGATAAGTCTGATGACTCCTCCGATAACACTGAGATTCACTCTGATTCTCTGGAGGAGAAAGTTGGTCCAAGCAAAATTAATCTTGATGCCGGGGACATGACTTCTGATGATGAGTTTTCTGACTATGACACGGCCGAGGCTACCAAAACTCCAAAGTCACAAATAAGAGGTGATGAAGGGGTGTCCTTCAGAGAACGTCCATCTTTGAGGAAATCTCATACTGCTATCGGCCTGCAACGTTTCTCCTTATCGAAGGCTGATCTTGATGGTCAGACCGATGACGAGGAGGAAGAACATGATAAGATCCCAAGAAAGAGACAACAGTTGAAGTCTGTCTCCACCGGCAACGGCTCACTGTCTAACATTCCAACACTCGGTGCTCCAGAGACAAACTGGGCTGCGTCTGCTTTCGGTGAGCGCATCATTTTCGGTCAGGCGAATGCACAATTCGAGTCTCCAAAGAATCGTATGGCCTCTTTCCCTCTGACCTCGTCATTCAGTTGCAACACCAATTTCGAGGTTTCCCCACTTAAACGCCAAGAGACTGGTCCATTGCTCGAGCCTTTGACACCTTCTTCCAGGGTTCCCTCAATCACTACATCCACCACCATCCCCAACTTGAGTCTCCCATCTACTCAACCAGTGGTTCAAGCTTCACACCAAAACGCTTCAGCCTTCCATCAACCATCCAAGACCCCACTTCGTAACTCTTCAAGTTCTCAACAGAATGTTACCAATGGAGTACTGGGATCGTCCTCTGCCCAGCATATCTATAACTTCCTGAAGACACCAACAGCCAAATCACACACACCGAGTGGTAACACTGGATCTCTCATGCGCAAGTTTTGGAACTCTCCCGCATTCTGTGATGATTTCTATACTTCTCCATCCATCTCGAGGCATAATGATCAACGCTATCATGATGGGCTTTTGGGATCTCCAGAGAGAAGAGAAAGAAGCCAATTCATGGAGAGCAGTGGGTTCAATGATTTGTTTGGAGTTGATATATCCTCCGTCGTTAAAAGGGCGGTTGATAGTGTCAATGAGAAGAGGAGGATGCATGATTATGAAGGCTCCAGTACTGATGATGATGTCGATGACAGTACGGTTTGATGCCTAATGTGGTGGGTTTTTTTTCTTTTATTTCGTCTCGGCCAGTATGTTCCTACTTTATTTTACGGTTTAGCCACTATGATTTGTTTTTTTTGCTGAGGTACGGTTTTTGTAACGTTTATGTTTGTCTTTTTTGGTTTTGTTTGGTCTCATGTTTTCTACCCCAGCTGTTTTATCTCATGCAGCTTTCCCTTTATTATTCAATTCTTAGTGTATTATATATGCATAACTCACTCTACGTTTGACAATTATATAAACAGTTTTATTTCGTTTCTGGAACATCGTTGATAGTAGTACAAGCTTAATCATAACAGTCATAATAGAAGAACTCATTATTCCACCTCCACTGCATTCGGCCGGTTCAGTCAGCACTTGAACAACCACGACAACCACAGTTGATGCATTCCTTGAAAGCAATCTTCTCGTTCTTCTCCAATGTCGCTCTAGAAACACGGCAGATACATGTACCACCGTTGTTGTTCTCTGTTCCTTGAATACACTTGATGCAACAAAGATTCTCATAGCCCTGTTTCTTCCACTTGGCGATAAGATTGGCATCGGCGTACCGTTGCTTCAAGAGCCAGTCATAGAGCTCTTTCGATATCGCTTTTTTCTTGTAATACAGCTCATAGACATATCTAGATTTCTGGTGTGTAATCTTGAAGATCTCCCAAAGTGCCTCACTCTTTCTGCCAGTTTTATTAAGTGAGAACGATTGGGCATCTTTCAGCTTCTCTTGAAAGGCTTCTAATGTGGGCTTGATCTCATCAAACCCCTCTGGAATCTTCTTGGACCTTGATGACCGAGATTTGTACATTTGGACTTTGAGTTATGGGTTATCTTTGCTGGTCTGAAGTGTGTTAAAAGGAAAATCCATCAATCTGTAAACAAGATTTTTGGGAAAGGTTCTGCTAATCATAGCGTGTCAATAACAGGTGGCGTTTTTCAAAAAAAAATAACGACACCAGCAGGATTTGAACCTGCGCGGGCAGAGCCCAAGAGATAACTTGAAAACATTCGAGTCTCCCGCCTTAACCACTCGGCCATAGTATCAGTATTATCTGCCCAAACTTGTAGTTCAAGGAATAGGCAATGTCACGGAATCTATGAAAACCAAAAAGCTGTTTTTGGGAATTCAAAATCAGATATTCACAATAAAGGGGCTTCTATTTAAATATTCTGGGTATTTTAAGGAAATTCAGTAGCCAATAATGTCGAGTAATCATGTTCATAACTCAGAAGAACCGAACCTTGATAAACACCTGGACATCACCCTTCTCGCGTTTTTTTTCCCAATCACTGGGTTAATGTCTGTAGCCACTGACACACTCCCTTCTTTAAGGTCACACAAAAGGCATTTTCCAGCCCTATTCACAGGAGGATGTCGGAAACCAATGATACAGAGGCTAGCCCTCAAACAAGTGGAACCCTTTCTGCTGAACCTGAGGCCATGGCGGCTCATCTAGATGGCGTCGCAGTGCCCCAACAGCCTGAAGACTCAACAGAGCCAGCTCAAGAGCAACCACTCACCGCTGAACTTAGCCAGCAAACTGAGAAAACTAACGAGGTGGTGCATACGGCCACCGAGCCTATTCTTTCTGATAACGAAGATGACTCCGACGAGTACAATCCGGAGATCCCTACAGAACTGCCAGCCCTCACATCGCCTATTACTACTACTACTTCTGAGTCTCCGGTGCCATCCTCTATCACGGAGTCTACAGCTGATGCCCATCCTGTGCCTAGCGATGACGACGATGACTATGATCCTACAACTGATGTTTCCATCCCTGTCTCTGGAACATCCTTGCCTTCTGCATCGTCTCTTTCTACCTCCCCATCGTCGGCACTTCCAGTGTCTACGCCTACTGCTCCACCAGCTATAGCACCCTCTGGTTACGCATCTGTATATGCTGCTCCAGCACCTGCCACTTCTCCCCCAGCACCTGCCATTGATCAAGGACTCCTCACGGCCTTGACCCAGAGACTCCTCGCTGACCCTACTTTCCTTCAACTGCCTGAAGCTGATAAGCAGCAGCGTATTGCTGCGGAGTACCTCAGGCTCCAGAGCAACGCAGCTCAGCCTGAACATCCACCAAAGCAGGGAGCCCCTGCTATGCGTCGCCAAGGCCGTAGAGTCTTTGAGTACGACCCTCGTGCTCCTCACAGACCGGACTTGAATTACGAGATGACACCGGAGGAGACAGCCGAGTACCGTCAGTTCTTGAAGGACGAGGTCCAGTACAACACCAGATACCCACACAAGCCGAACACGAGGCTCTTTGTGGGTAATGTTCCAACCAACCACATGGGCAAGCCAGAGCTGTGGAGAATCTTCAAGGTTCACGGTAAACCGCTACAGGTGTCTCTGAAAGCCGCTTATGGTTTTGTCCAGTACGATGATCCTGCTGCCGTCCAAAGAGCCATGAATCTAGAACGAGTTCCGATCTATGGCAAGGTGCTCAAAATGGAAGTGGCCAAGAAAGCCAAACCAGAAGAGCTCGCCTCTTTCCAGAGATCTGGAGAATCCAACGCATACAATGATAAACGTGATACGAGACAGGAGAGGCCAAGACACCAAGAACGCCCACATTATGAGAAGCCAAAGACTGAAGTTGAAATTCTGATCCAACCAGCGGCTAGCTCTCATTTTGGAAGAGAGGTGGCCAAACAGTTTGTGGATTATGGCTTCAAAACGCATTATACCTTTGTCAGACGTGATCAGAGTATTGATGATCTTGTCAATGATGCTGCGTATGGTGGTGCATTGTGTGTTGTGATGGTTTCTAACAACTACAATGTTGATTCCCAAATCTATGAGAAAACACCTGATGGTGGTGTGAGATTTGATGAATATGTTTCATTGAGTGTGAACGATGCCATCAACCTGGTGGTGAAGGCCAAAGAGAAGCAAGCCCCAAGTTCCTTCTCAGGTCCTCCAAGACAAAGCGGATTTGGCAACTACGACAGAGATAGAAGGGACAGAGCCTTCGAGCATGGAAGATACGAACGAGGAGATAGAGACAGAGGTTCAAGAGACAGATCTCACAACAGATATGATTCTCACAACAGATACGATTCTCAAGACAGATTCAGAAATTCCAGTGATCACCGATACCCGTCGGGACCACCTGCTCCACAGCCTGCCGGTCTCCCAGAAGCTTTGATGAACATCACGCCAGAACAATTCAGAGAACTTGGATCTAGACTCGGCTTCCAACAACCAGCTGCTCAAGCGTATACACCACACAATATGTATGCTGCTCCACCGGCTCCATCGCAAGGACAAGTACCACAAAGTGCCATTGACCAACTTCTGAACAGTGCTTCTCAGTCCGCTCCTGGCCAGCAACAAGGTCAATCGCAGACCACTGGTTCTGTTCAAGCCTTGTTGGATTCTTTGACCAAGATGAAGTGATGTCACTTGTTCAAGATGTTGTATGCGCTGTCATGTTTACATTCGAAATTAGGCACCTTCACCTGTATGATTTACGGATCATTACCAAAAACTACATCATCGAGATCAAATCGCCAATATATAGTATTTAAATGAAAAATCCGAAACCCATGAACCTAAGGCATAAAAACCTTGCTATATCCATCAACCTTTGCCCTACAACAAACACAGATAACAAAACCTCTAACTCCCAAACTGCACCGGCAACCTTCACACAGTGCAAAGCACTTACAAGGCCAAAGCACGATGCTTCTTCTCTCCGTTTGACACACAACACAATTCATATCATCATCATCATCATGGTGTTCCTGTTTTCCAGAAAACTGTGGACGATTCTGCAAAATGACCTCTCGTAGGAGATCATCCTCGTGAATCGAGCAGTATTGAGAACGGGTAAGTCTCTGGTCCTTGAGGATGTGCGCACGGATTCGGGAGATATAAGAAGCCTCGTCGAGGTCCGTGGGTGTGATGAGTTGCAAAACGTCATGTGAGGTAAAAAGCTCGTCTATTGGGCGAGAGCGTGTTGTTGGATGAACAGAGGATGGTGTTGATGTTGAAAATGATGTTGATGTCCCCGTCACATCCCTCATACGTGCCATGGCAAGCGTTGAGACGTATTCAGTTTCTGGTTGCTCATCTTCAATCTCTGAATCGTATTCAAGTGGTTCAAGGTCAGAATCTGAATCAGGATAGTAATCAGCGGAATCATCCGAGCCGTCGATGAGATCACCAGTGTCCAACAGTGATGATCTTGTTGATGCTTTACTTGTCAAGGGCTGTGTATCCCTCTGAGTGGCATTGGAAGTCCGTAAGTAGTCGTTCCGTAAATGTATCAAAATCTTGAAGATACTCTGGACCAATCTGACTATATTCATAATCTTTCTGAAGAACAGCCAACTATGGCTAGCTCCGTCATCAGCGCTCTTTTTCTTTGATTGCTCAAGCAGTTCTGGATTGTTGTCGACTTTGTTGAGATACCCACTGAGCAAATGGTGCTGATCCTGATAAGTCCCTTTGCTGAAGCGAAGTTCTGACATCTCATTTACGTGCTCCTCATTCTCAACAGCGTTGGACATAATAAACCCGAATCTCATGACGAATGAGTTGAAGTCGTTGTTCCATTGCAGATTCAAAGACTCCCTCAGGTTCATGATCATTGGTGTATAAGCCAAAGCGCTAGGGTCCCGGGTAGCGAGGACAGCAAGTCCATAGATGCAGAGACAGAGTATGCTGATAGCGAGGACCAAGATCTGTGGTATGAACGACACGATAACTACCAGTGGGAATTCGACGATGGTATCCGTGAGCACAGAGTAGATGTAAAAAGCGATGAATCCGAGGCCAATGATCGTTGACGGAATGAGTTGATATCTCTTGAGATTCGTGATACCGAGAACGTGTGTAACGGCTTGGCCCACAAGTGAAAAGATACAGATGATCAGCAGCTGTGGCGAGGGCTTTTCCATGTACTGTGATCCTGGGAACGCTAGAGAATGCTCGAATAGAGTCAGCCCTGTGTCGTTAGACGGTTCTTGGCCAGACGTGATGGAGACAAACGTCTCCAGCAACTGAGAGACACACAGAGTCACGAAAACCTCCCAAAGAAGCGATTCCAAAGGCTGTGGAGTTTCCGGGAGTACGTCACCAAACAGCGCACGTGCTGTTGGATTGATGTAGCCAAACTGGATCACAACATCCCAAAGTGCGTTGATAATAGCATACAGCGATATAGCTCTCAGGATGAGTTTCGAGGAACGAGTCATCCGATCCACCTGTCTTCTGGCGGAGGCAAACACCACAGTCGTGTTGAGCACGAAGGCCATCAGCATACAAGCTCCGGTATAGGGACCGTACAAGAAGCCCAGCGGAACGGTGTTGCTGTCGGGTTCGTCGTTGTGGATCTCACGTGCCTTCTGTTCAGCAGCCTTGGAGAGCGAGGAGAGCAGCCGGGGAAGCGCCAGAACCAGCTGGGCCCCGTCTGTTGCGTTCGTCAGTGTACCGTTCGCCAGTGTTCTGTTTGAGAGCTCCATTGGCCAGTTGTCTGCCTGCTTTTCCAGCCTGTGCCAACGTAGGAGATGGTCAGTCTGAAGTTTAGGGGTCTTCCGAAAGAGCCTTTGGCGTAAGAGCTTACGTAATCACCGCGAACCCTCTCGATGCGCGCTCTACCCCGCCAATTTCGCGCGCGATTAGTTGGAAGAAAAGAGTCACCTTAATTTGCGAACTCTTCCTTCCTTCCTCTCTGGTTCTTTCCGCCACAACACGCACATAAGCCATGTCCCACATCTTCTCCGGTATCCAGCAGCTTCCTCCAGACGCTCTCTTTGGTCTTAAGGCCCGTTACACCGCCGACGAGCGCGCAGACAAGGTCGACCTCGGCATCGGCGCCTACCGTGACGAGAACGGTAAACCGTGGGTTCTCCCATCCGTCAGAGAAGCTGAGAAGCAGCTTCAGGCCGACCCAGCCTACAACCACGAGTACCTCCCAATTGCAGGTTTTGCCGCCTTTGTCAGTGCCGCCGCTAAGGTTATTCTCGGCGAGGAGTCCCCAGCCATCAAAGAGCAAAGACTAGTCTCCATCCAGACTCTGTCTGGTACCGGCTCCCTCCACGTTGCCGCCAAGTTCATCGCAAAGTTCTACAACAAGTCCAGCACCGTGTATATGTCCCAGCCAACATGGGCCAACCACTTCCAGGTGTTCGAGTCCATGGGCCTCAAGACGGCCACCTACGCCTACTGGGACGCTGACACAAAGTCCTTAGACCTTGAAGGCTACTTGAGAGACATCGAGGCCGCCCCAGAGGGCTCCATCTTCCTGCTTCACTCCTGTGCTCACAACCCAACCGGCCTGGACCCAACCCAGGAACAGTGGAAACAGATCCTTGCCGCTCTGAAGAAGAAGCAGCATTTGCCGCTGTTTGACTCTGCCTACCAGGGCTTTGCCTCGGGCTCTCTGGAGAACGACGCCTGGGCCGTCCGCGAGGGTGTCAAGTCCCTGGACACGCCAATCTTGATCTGCCAGTCGTTTGCTAAGAATGTCGGTATGTACGGAGAGAGAGTTGGTGCCTTCCACTTGGTTCTCCCAACCTCTGACAACAAGGAGGCTATTCTGTCCCAATTGGCCGTCTTCACCAGATCTGAGCTGTCCAACCCGCCTGCCTACGGTGCAAAGATCGTCGCCAAGGTGCTTACCGACCCTGCTCTCAGAAAGCAGTGGGAGCAGGACCTCGTCACCATGTCCCAGCGCATCCACAAGCAGAGAGTGGCTCTCAGAGACTTGCTTGTGAAGCTGCAAACCCCAGGCAACTGGGACCACATTGTCAACCAGCAAGGTATGTTCTCATTCACTGGCCTCACAAAGGAGCAGGTTGCCAAGCTGGAGAGCAAGCACGCTGTGTATCTCGTATCCTCCGGAAGAGCCTCCGTTGCCGGCTTGAACGAGCACAACGTCGAGAAGGTGGCCAATGCCATCGATGATGTCGTCCGCACCACTTCCAAATTGTGATAGTTGAGCGTTGTGCGTTGGGAGAGAAGATAAAACGATAAATACATATATCGCCCTTTTAATCACGGATTTCGAAAACATTTTTAGTACTGATTTTCCATTCAAAATCAATCGTAACATCTGCGGTTGTGGGTTTGGGGTGGTACTTTTGGGCCATCTGGCTTGTCGCGGGGAACTTGTATACCTCTCTCTTTATACCCCAATACTATTATTGCTGTCATATCATTAGTTATGGCCTTTCGGCCTGCGGAAAACATCCAGACTTCCCAATGCGGAAGCTGGCGATGGAGGATCCGTCGCGCTTCTGCAGGAGAAAGAAAAATTACACAGCTGAAGAGGTGGGAAACCAAGCCCCTGGAAAGAAGGCAACACACAACAAAAGCTGTCAATGCTCAAGCTCCAGGTGGTTCTCGTTCCTCCCAGCTTGCTCAAAGAGCGCTCTAAGGCCCGTAATGGCGCTCTTGGCCGTGTACAGGCAGCGTGGGGAGCAGCCATTCCCTCGTCCCCTTACCTTCGAGATCTAGGGACCTCTACCCCAAACGCACACTCGTCGATGCTCAATTCACAAGACTCTGTTAATCCTACACACCAGTCTGCTGTGCTAGCACAGCAACCGGTGTACAGAAAATTCCTCCATATCACCCACAAGAACAAGACGCTTCTCACCATAGCCGCGGAGATCAGCGAGCGCTTCTCCAAGCTTTATCCCGAGGAGGAGCCTCTCTCCATCCTCAAGCTCCAGGACTCGCAGGAGTGCGATCTCGACCCGGATTATACTGGTGCTGATGTCTTCGACTACGACAACGTTGTCCGTGTTCTCCTCGCCAAAGAGATCAAGTCGTACGAAGACAGCATCGCCGACTCAGAGGTTGAAGTCAACGCCCACGGTAAACGCCCAGCCTCGCAGAACAACTCCATTCTCAACATCCCCAAGAAGCGGTCCTCTGCCAGACGTGAGCCGATCTGGGGTGATGCCAACGACACCTCTCGCAGATCCACACCACTCTCAAACCAAGTGTTCCCAGACACTTCGATTGGCGATATCTCCACCAACAAGTCTCTGAGAAACATCTCCGTCAACGGTCAGGACTCGGACCTCTCGCTCCCGCCACCAGAAGACGACGTCACGAGATATGTCGACCCAAAGAAGCAGAAACCGGCATCAGGATCGCCCCTGCCGTCGTCCAAGAGAATCACGTCTGGCATGCTCGTTGCGCCTGAGCCACAGCTCAAGGACGCTGCTGAGCGGACTCTCCACGAGCAAGAGATCCAGGAGAAGATTGCCCAGAAGATCATCCCGTCCAAGAGACCTGCTGACGACGCCAACACCTCGAGAAACTCGGCATTGAAGGATATCCTGTCTGCTAAGAAGGACACTTCTCTGACTAGAAAGAACTTCTTCTCTGATGACAGCGACGATGAGCCTGAGGAAGCCTCCAAAACTGCTCCTCTGCTCTCTTCATTGGAGAAGAAAACTCCAGGTGTCACTCCGAACCAGAACAAAACCAACGGGGCTTCCACTCCGGGCACAGCCAAGGACACAGAGACCAAGTCACCACTGCAGAAGAGGCTTGGTGATAAGTCTGGTGAGATCAACTTGACTCCTGCCCAGAAGAATGCTCCGCAGAAGAAGGCCGATTCCGACAATTCCCAGAAAGTGGCTCAGTCCAGAAAGGCGTTCGAAGAGGCTAAGAAGGCGGTTGAGGAGGCCAAGAGAGCGGTTGAGAAAGCTAAGAAGTCATCTAAGGATAAGAACAAGGCTGATGAAACCAATGACGCTGTTGAGTCTAAGTCACTGGGAGAGAAGGCCAAAGAGAAACCTGAACCAAAGACTCCAGCCAAGGCTTTGCCCAAAATCAAGAGCGTCTTCTCCGAGGCTGAACCTGGTGCTTCACAGATTGCTGAGAATGATCCAGTTTTCAGCAGAGCTGAGCTTACCGAGATGCTTGACAGTGGAAAGGCTTCCAAGGAGGCGAAGGAGAAAATGGCTCTACACTCCAGAATAAAAAAGCCACTTCCACAGAGATTCTCCAAGGCCATAGTGATTGACTGTGCTACCAAGCTTTTCCAGTTGCAATTCCCTGATGAGCCACTGCCAACTGTCGCCGAGCAGCAGGGGACCCCTTCCAAGAAGGACGTTGAAGGAGACGAAGAGATGACCGATGCTTCTCAAGGACCTGTTGTTGTCACATCCACTGCAGAGAACGCTTCTGATAACGGCGATGTTGAGATGGTAGATGCTGTGGCTGCGGGAAAGATTGAGATGCTTGATGGTAAGAGAATCCCAGAGCTCAAAGAACAAGTTGAAGAGACCTCGTCCCAATCTCCAGCCAAGACTGCAGATAACACCACTCCGGCCTCATCCCAGTCTGCTCCATCATCTCAGAAGAGCGTGTACTCCACTGAGTCCGAGTACTATGACCCAGAATTCACTCTCCCAGCTCTCCTAACACTCGATGATGTTCCTCTCCTCGGTAAACACAACAAGGCTGTGAAGGAGGCCACTAATGACGATGAGCTTTCTGCTGCCAAGAAGTCAAGAGCCAGATACGTATACAACTGTAAACGCCGTGTTGAGAGACGTTTGGATAGCGCTGCTAAGGCTGCTAATACGCCCTCCAAAAACGCTACCAAGGCTCAGAGAGAGGCCAATGAGAAGAAGTCTACAAGTGCTCCCAGTGGTTCCAAATCTGAAGGTAAGAAACTCACCGCCGATGAGATGCTGTCTGAGTTGATCGTTCCTAGCACAGAGGCTGTCTCCAATGATTCTACGACCGACTTGTTTCAGAAGGCCAGAGATGAGCTCGTTGCCCAGAAGGCACGTGTTATGAAGGCAGCCAAGGCTGCTCAAGATGTTGAAGAGGACTTGAGCAATACCACAACTCCACCAGCTGCTAAAAAGGCTGTCAAGTTAAGTCAACAGAAGACCCAGCCACTAAATGATAGCTCTGATGATGATTCTGCTGCGTATGATTCTGCTCTTGATACTACCGATATATCTAAGAAGGTGGATGAGCCTAAGGAAACTGCTACTACATCATCTTCCTCAGCATTATCTTCTTCTGCATCTTCATCTTCATCCAATCACGATAGTTCCTCGTCTGATGGTTCCGACTCTTCAGGATCAGACTCCGATGACGACTCTGACGATGAGTCCAGCTCAGACGAGGAGAATACCACCAAGAAGCCAAGGATCGTCAACACCCCGAAAAGTTTCTCCCAACCAACTCAGAAGGAACTCAACCTGAGAAAGGCCGCCATCACGAAGAGTGCATCCGAAGAACGTGTCACTATGTCTCAGCCCGCCCCATCCAATGGGGAGGATAAGCCTGTGAAAGACAAAAGCAGAAAAGCAAGTCGTTTGTCTCTTAGTACGCTTTCAGATCTGGCTTCTAGAGGTGTTCCAGACGTCCAAGATTCTCTCACTCCAAGGTCCGAGAGACATATTAACTTGTCCAAGAACTCCCTGAAGAAGGAGTCGGAATCTGATGATGATGACAACTCCGATTCTGACTCTGACTCTGACAGCTCTGATTCTGACTCTGAAGATGATGTCGAGCCAGGTTCCCAGAAGTTCCTCAATTCTAAGGCTGCTAAAAACCTCATTAGTGCTGCTGCTAAGCCAAAGTCCAAGAGAGTCAGTAGTGCTTTCAAGGACTTGCTGAAGGATGCTCAGAAGGCCAAAAAATAAAGTATGTGTTATATCAATATGTTGTGTGCAAAATTATCATTTAATTCAATCAAATACATCGTAAGCTAAAAACACAGTCATGAAACTAAAGCAACCATTGAAGACATCAAGCACGCTGCTGCTCACCTTCAACGAAACCCAAAGCAAAGTTCTGTTCAATTTCTGAGACGGAACTGATTTTGTTGTTGAAACTAACACCGAAGAACTTGTTGGCAACCTGTAACATCTCTGGTCTGAAAGTAGTACAAATGAATTGAGCGCCAGCACTCAACTCATGAATCATGTTGGCAACGGCAGTTCTATACTGAGTATCCAAATTGGCATCAATCTCATCGAACAAGTAGAAAGGAGCTGGATCAGATTTTTGGATAGCGAGAATTAAAGCGATTGCACAGAGAGACTTCTGACCACCAGAGAGTTGTTCAATTCTTTGCTGTTCATCATTCTTGGAATTGAACGAAACCTGAATTGATACACCACTGTAGTTATCAATATTCTCGTCATCATCATCTATTTCAGCATCAGAGATCTCATCAAGATCCAGCTGTTGTGTGTCCTTAGACTTCTTCTGCATGATCAACTTACCCGTGCCTTTTGGAACCAACTTCTCGAAAACCTCTGTAAAAGCCTTAGATACTTCCTTGAAGGTCTTATCAATGGCTTCATTCTTTCTTTCACTCAAGTGGTTCATCAAGTCCACGATACTTTCCTCGGAATTATCTAACTCCTTACGACGTTCAACGAGACTGTCCCTCTGCTTGGTGAAGTTGACATATTGTTCTAAAGCCTTTCTGTTAACATGGCTGAACTTCTCGAGACCTTCAGTGACCTCATTGAGCTTCTTCAGCAATACATCTCTGTCATAATCATGACTCTCGTCGAAGGCAGCATCTGGAAGAGTACCCAACTGCCTAATCTTAGCCTGAGTCTCATCCCTTCTCTTGATAAACACCTGTCTCTTAGCCAACGATCTCTCAGAGTTCTTCTGGAAGTTTTCAAATGATCTGATAAGCTTCCTTTGTTGCTCATTGGTCTTCTCCAAGTTCTCTCTGAGTGACTTCAGTTGTCTAGTCTTCTCTTCAATCAAAACACGTTGCTCTTCCGATGCAGACTCTGCCATATCGTGCTTCTCTCTGAGATTTTCAACTTCCTCAGTCAGGTTCTGGATGGCAATGTCGTGGTCCGAATCGGTAGTTGACTTTGTGTTCTTCATAATCTCGTTGAGACGTGGGAGAATGCTCTCGTTCAATTCGATTTCCAGTTGTGCAAGCAAGTTCTCCTCAACCAACAACTCATCAATTGTATCAGCAAGTTTGGATTCCGTTTCAGATAATGCTCTAGTGATGTGCTGTAACTCCTCCTTCTGGGCCTGAGCTAAACCTTCCTGGAACTCTGTTCTCAATTCACCCTCAAAGTCTTGAATCTTGGTATCGATGGTAGAAATGGATGACTTAGCCTGTGATATCTGTTCCTCCAATAGCGTGATGTTCTGTTTGACCTTGAACTGTTCAGCAAGGGCGTTGGAGTATACACCATTAGCCTCTTTCTTCTTGGCAAGCAAATTATCCATCTGTGTGATGAGTCTCGAAAGTTCATCAGAAGCTTTCATAATCTGTTGACTTTTCTTGTCGTTCTCGAGTTTGAGCCTCAAGGCGAGCTCCTCCTGGGCTCTCAGTTCCTTCACCTTCGCTTGCTTGGCCTTCATGGCCTCGATTCTTGATTTCTTTTGATCATGGTGACCACCAGTCAAGAGACCCTTCTTGTCAGCCTTGTCACCCTCCAATGTAACGGCATTCAAGTTGTAGTCTCTGGAGAGTTCATAACCTCTCTGTAAATTCACAGTAACGATTGTCTTACCAAACACTTGCTTAACAGCATTCTCGATCTCCGGAGGGTAGTCCATCTTCTTGATCAAGGGAACACAATCGTTGGAGTCTGGATATGAGTGGTTCTTCGGGTTCAATCTATTCAATGGCATAAATGTGACACGACCAGCCTTCTCCCTGATGAGCTCATCCATTAGAGTAGTAGCAGTCTCATCAGTATCAACGACAATTTGGAACAACTGGTTACCAGCAATAACCTCAACAGCTGTTCTGTACTTGGTATTCACCTTGATCAGTTCACCAAGTGTACCATAGACACCTTCCAATCCCAATCTGGTCTTGATACGATTGACGGCTTGAAGACCGTTGTTGAGTTGTCTATCCATCGTGTGGGAGAGCTCTCTCTCCGTTTTGGCAAGTTCATCCTTCAAGGTAGACAAGACTTGATCACAACGTATGGACTCTCTCCAGTTATTTTTTCTTTCATCACTGAGAACGGAGATCTGGGATCTTGTTTGTGCGATTTGTTCTTCGACTTCATTGATCTTGGCTTGGACTTCGGGGCCTTGAATCTGTTGGAGAATGGATTGTGCTTTCTCTTCAAGTCGAGAGAGTTCTTCTTCTAAGCTCCTCAGATCGGTTTGATTCTTCTCAATCTCAGCTTCCTTCTCTTTCTTCTGATTGAGATACTCTTCGATTTGACTTTGAATCCACGCATCTCTTTGTTCTCTGCTGTTAAACTTGGAGTATCGACCTTGCTTGGAATACAGCAAGTTTTGTTTTGTCTTTAAAGTGGCGAGTTGAGACTTCAAATCCTTCTCTCTTGATCTGAGCTGCTCCACCTTTGGCTTCTTCTCAGACATCAACGACTCATTTTTTGTACGTTGTTTCTCGAGCTTAGAAAGCGCCTTCTCACTCTGCTGGATAGTCTCTCGCTGGGTTTCCAGACTCTCCCTTAGCTCTGCCAGAGTGGCCTTCTTGTCATAGAGCGCTTTGGAGAGTTCATCGATAACGGCAGTGTTCTGCTGGCGGTCAATCTTGAGAATCTTCAGCTCTGACTCAGTTGCATCGATCGACTTTGTGATCTCATCAACGGCAGCTTCACCTTTCTCCAAGTTCTCAACAAACTTGTCTGAGTTCTCAACAGCGTTCTGGTAGTCGTTCTCAATCTCCTCGATAGCAGTGGTTATCTCGTTCAACTCGTGATCGTGGAGCTTGTACTCATAGATCTTCTTCTCCCTTTCCAAATTCTGGAAGTTCTTCAACTCATCCTTCTCAGCGTCAAGATCAGAGAGTCTATCCTCAATAAAAATCAGCATCTCATCGATTTTCTCCCTCTGGCTCCTGGTCTTGTCCATCTCCTTGTGTGATTCACGTAGCTTATTCTCAAAAATCTTTGCACCAGCAACCTCTTTCAGCAAGTTCAATCTCTCAGCATCCTTGGCGTTTGTCAAAGAGGTAATACGGCCTTGTGGCACGATATAGTACGGGTTGGACTTGGAGAAACCAGCACTCTCAAGAAGCTGCATAACATCGACTCTGGTGGAGGATTTGTAGTCGAGGGAGTAGTCGTCCTTCTTCAAACCGATTGTTCTTCTGATGACAACCTCATCCTTCCCTGTGGGGAAACGTCCGTCTGTGTTATCGAACACAATCTCAACATAAGCTGAAAGAACCGAGCCTGAGCCCTCGTGTATCAACCCTTGTCTCTCCTCCTTGGTCATTCTGGTGTACTGGTCACTCAAAACGAATCTGATGGCGGCGAAGAAGTTGGACTTTCCAGAACCGTTGCGCCCTACGACGACATTGTGGCCGGGCGAAAGGTCGTCGATGACCGTCGTGTTCTTATAGGTCTTGAAGCCCTGGATCACGATCCTCTTGATATGCATCGTGGCAGTGTGGTACTGTTCCAGCCAGTGACCAGTTGCTGCTCTTCCCTTGCCCCCATCTTACGCGTCCTTTTCTGATCAAGACGCGAAAGTGACGCGTCTTCTGTATTTATTACGTAATCAATGGGAAAAGCGATGGGTGTGCTTATATAATCAGCCTTCTGTAAATATATTACGTAAGCGAAAGAGAATTTGTGCTTATGTAATCAGCGCGCTCATCGGTTTGCGCCACATCGCCAACCGTTGGGCCCAACAAGTCAACAAAGCGAGAACGCGGATGCGGAACGGTATTATAGCATTAGAAAAGAAGCCCATCTTTCGCAACACTTTCCAACTATCCTACTCTAAAACAACCAAAACACACACACACAAACAATGCGTCCAGAAGTCGAGCAGGAACTTGCTCACATTCTCTTGACGGAGCTTTTGGCTTACCAGTTCGCCTCTCCAGTCAGATGGATTGAGACACAGGACGTCTTCCTCAAGGACTACAACACTGAGCGTGTTGTTGAGATTGGTCCTTCTCCTACCCTTGCCGGTATGGCCACTAGAACAATCAAGGCCAAGTACGAGTCCTACGACGCTGCTTTGTCCTTGCAGAGACAAGTGCTCTGCTACGCCAAGGATGCTAAGGAGATCTACTACACTCCAGACCCAGCTGAGATCGCTCCTCAGGAAGAGGCTGCTCCAGCTCCAACTTCTTCTGCTCCAGCTCCAGCTGCTGCTGCTGCCCCTGCCGCTCCTGCCGCCCCAGCTGCCGCCCCAGCTGGTCCAGTCGCTGAGGTTCCAGATGAGCCAGTGAAGGCCTCTTTGTTGATCCAGGTCTTAGTTGCCCAGAAGTTGAAGAAGTCCATGGACCAGATCCCAATGTCCAAGGCCATCAAGGACTTGGTCAACGGTAAGTCCACCATCCAGAACGAGATCTTGGGTGACTTGGGTAAGGAGTTCGGTACCACCCCAGAGAAGCCAGAAGAGACCCCATTAGAGGAGTTGGCTGAACAGTTCCAGGAGACTTTCAGTGGTGCTCTTGGTAAGCAGTCCTCTTCCCTGATTGCCAGATTGATGTCCTCCAAGATGCCTGGTGGTTTCTCTGTTTCTGTTGCTAGAAAGTACTTGCAGTCCCGTTGGGGTTTGGGTTCCGGTAGACAGGATTCTGTCTTGTTGGTCGCCTTGACCGAAGAGCCAGCTGGCCGTCTTGGAAACGAGGCCGATGCCAAGGCCTTCTTGGACTCCGTCGCCCAGAAGTACGCTGGTATTGCTAAGATTTCCCTTGCTTCTGCCGCTGCTGCTGCCGGTGGTGCCGCTGCTGGTGGTGCTGGTGGTGCCACTATCGATGCCGCTGCTTTCGATGAGTTGACCAAGGACAACAAGATCATGGCTCGTCAACAGTTGCAGGTCTTGGCCCGTTACTTGAAGATGGACTTGAACAAGGCTTCCAAGGTTGTGGACGAGCAGAAGGGTACCTTGTTGGCCTTGCAGTCTCAATTGGACTACATCACTTCCGAGTTGGGTGAAACTTTCATCGAGGGTATTTCTTCCTCTTTCTCAAGAAAGAAGGCCAGAGTCTTCGATTCCTCTTGGAACTGGTCCAGACAGTCTCTTCTCACTTTGTACTTTGAGATCATTCACGGTTTCCTGAAGAGAGTCGACAGAGAATTGGTTTCTGAGGCCATCAACATCATGAACCGTTCCAACACCGCTCTGATTAAGTTCATGGAGTACCACATCAACAAGGCCCAACACAAGGAAGGTGAGAACTACACCTTGGCCAACGAGTTGGGTAACCAGTTGATTGAAAACTGTAAACAAGTCTTGGACATGGACCCAGTCTACAAGGACATTTCTTACCCAACTGGTCCTAAGACCACTGTTGACCACAAGGGTAACGTCGTCTACAACGAGGAGCCAAGAGAGAACATTAGAAAGTTCCAGCAATACGTCTACGAGATGTCTCAGGGTTCTGAGGTCACTAAGGAGTCCAGACCAACAATTGCTGATGACTTGACTAGGGTTTACAAGGCCATCTTCAAGCAGAAAGATCTCTCCGAGACCTCCAAGGTTAATCTTGAGAAGGTTTATGGTGATTTGATCAAGTACTTGGAATCCAATGATGAGATCGAGATGCACAGATCCACCACCATTGCTGGCTCCAACGATGATAACTTGGATACAGACTCTACCAAGGAGGTTGCTTCCTTGCCAACAAACACTTCCATCGCCAACCGTGTTTCTAATGCTATTCCACCAGAGACCATTCCATTCTTGCACTTGAAGAAGAGATTGCCAGATGACAGCTGGGCTTATGACCGTAACTTGACCTCCGTCTACTTGGATGGTCTGGAGCAGGCTGCCGTCAACGGTATCACCTTTAAGGATAAGTATGTCTTGATGACTGGTGCCGGTGCTGGTTCCATTGGTGCTGATATTTTGAAGGGTTTGCTTCAAGGTGGTGCTAAGGTCATCGTTACCACTTCTAGATTCTCTAAGAAGGTCACTGACTTCTACCAGCAGATGTACTCCAAGTACGGTTCTAAGGGTTCTTGTCTGGTTGTCGTCCCATTCAACCAGGCTTCTAAGCAGGATGTTGAGGCTCTTGTCGACTACATCTATGATGATGCTAAGAAGGGCGGTTTGGGCTGGGATTTGGATGCCATCATTCCTTTCGCTGCTATTCCAGAGAACGGTATCGACATGGCTTCCATCGACTCCAAGTCCGAGTTGGCTCACCGTATCATGTTGACCAACTTGTTGAGAATTTTGGGTTCTGTCAAGAACCACAAGGCCGCCAGATCCATCGAGACCAGACCTGCTCAGGTTATCTTGCCATTGTCTCCTAACCATGGTACCTTCGGTAACGATGGTCTGTACTCTGAGTCTAAGTTGTCTTTGGAGACTCTGTTCAACAGATGGCATTCCGAGAACTGGTCTAACTACCTCACCGTCTGTGGTGCTGTCATTGGTTGGACCAGAGGTACTGGTTTGATGAGTGCCAACAACATCATTTCTGAGGGTATCGAGAAGCTGGGTGTCAGAACCTTCTCTCAGAGTGAGATGGGTTTCAACTTGCTTGGTTTGCTTACACCGGAGATCACTGAGTTGTGTCAGAAGGCTCCAGTTTGGGCCGACTTGAACGGTGGTTTGCAGTTCATTACTCAGTTGAAGGAGAAGACCAACGAATTGAGACAGCAGATCATGGACTCTTCTGATATCAGAAAGGCTGTTTCCATCGAGACTGCCATTGAGCACAAGGTTGTCAATGGTCAGAACGCTGATACTCCATTCGCTAAGGCTGCTATCAACCCAAGAGCTAACATGAAGTTCGACTTCCCAGAATTGAAGTCTTACGAAGAGATCAAGAGCATCGCTCCAGATCTCGAAGGTCTCTTGAACTTGGAGAAGGTTGTTGTTGTTACTGGTTTCTCCGAGGTTGGCCCATGGGGTTCTTCCAGAACTAGATGGGAGATGGAGGCCTATGGTGAATTCTCTTTGGAAGGCTGTATCGAGATTGCATGGATCATGGGTTTGATCAAGTACCACAACGGTAACTTGAAGGGTAGACCATACACCGGTTGGGTTGACGCCAAGACTAACGAGCCAGTTGAAGACAAGGATGTCAAGTCCAAGTATGAGGCTTACATCTTGGAGCACTGTGGTATCAGATTGATTGAGCCAGAGTTGTTCAATGGTTACAACCCAGAGAAGAAGGAGTTCATTCAAGAAGTCGTCATCGAGGAGGACTTGGCTGAGTTCGAGGCTTCCAAGGAGACTGCTGAGCACTTCAAGTCCCAGCACGGTGCTAAGTGTGAGATTCAGGAGAACCCGGAGACTGGTGAGTACACTGTCAAGTTGTTGAAGGGTGCTACTCTTTACATTCCAAAGGCTTTGAAGTTCGACCGTTTGGTTGCTGGTCAGATTCCATCTGGTTGGGATGCCAAGCGCTACGGTATTCCAGAGGATACCATTTCTCAGGTTGACCCTATCACCTTGTTTGTCTTGGTCTCTGTTGTTGAGGCTTTCATCTCTGCTGGTATCTCCGATCCTTACGAGTTGTACAAGTACATTCACGTTTCCGAGTTGGGTAACTGTTCCGGTTCCGGTATGGGTGGTGTTTCTGCTCTCCGTGGTATGTTCAGAGACAGATACAAGGACCAGCCAGTCCAGAATGATATCTTGCAGGAGTCTTTCATCAACACCATGTCCGCTTGGGTTAACATGTTGTTGTTGTCTTCCTCCGGTCCTATCAAGACCCCAGTCGGTGCTTGTGCCACTGCTGTTGAGTCTTTGGACATCGGTTACGAGACTATCATCTCTGGTAAGGCTAAGGTCTGTATTGTTGGTGGTTACGATGACTTCCAGGAAGAAGGTTCTTATGAGTTCGGTAACATGAACGCTACTTCTAACTCTTTGGATGAGTTTGAGCAGGGTCGTGCTCCATCTGAGATGTCAAGACCTGCTACTACCACCAGAAATGGTTTCATGGAAGCTCAGGGTTCTGGTATCCAGATCATTATGAACGCCAAGTTGGCTTTGGAGATGGGTGTTCCAATCTATGGTATCTTGGGTATGACTGCTACTGCTACCGATAAGATTGGTAGATCTGTTCCAGCTCCAGGTAAGGGTATCTTGACTACTGCTCGTGAGCACCATGGTGACTTGAAATACGGTACTTCTTTGATGGATATCTCTTACAGAAAGAGACAAGTAGAGAGAAGAATCACTGAAGTCAAGTCTTGGATCGACTCTGAGTACGAGTTCTTGCAGGAGGAGGCCAAGAACTTGCCAGCTGGAGAACAAGAGGTGTTCATCACCGAGAGGGTTCAAGAGATTCAGGAGGAGGCTCAGAAGCAGATCAACCAGGCTAAGGACTACTATGGTAACTTCTTCCACCAGAACAATCCAAGAATTGCTCCAATCCGTGGTGCTTTGGCTACTTTCGGTTTGACTGTCGATGACATCAACGTTTGTTCTTTACACGGTACTTCTACCAAGGCTAACGACAAGAACGAGTCTGCCACTTTGGACATGATGTTCCAGCACCTGGGTAGAACTGAAGGTAACCCAGCTTTGGCTGTCTTCCAGAAGTACTTGACTGGTCATCCAAAGGGTGCTGCTGGTGCTTGGATGTTCAACGGTGTCTTACAGATCTTGAACAGTGGTATTGTTCCAGGTAACCGTAACGCTGATAACATTGACCAAGAGTTGGAGAAGTTCGAGTACTTGTTATTCCCATCCAAGTCTATCAAGACTGACGGTGTCAAGGCTGCTTCTGTCACTTCCTTCGGTTTCGGTCAGAAGGGTGCTCAGGCTATTGCCATCCACTCTGACTACTTGTTCGCTGTTTTGTCCAAGTCTGAGTACGAAGCTTACGCCAAGAAGTTCCATGAGAGACACAACAAGGCTTACTCTCACTTCCACAAGGCCTTCATCACCAACTCTCTCTTCAAGGCTAAGGACCATGCTCCATACGCTGATGAATTGCAGAACCCAGTCTACTTGGACCCATTGGCCAGAGTTTCTAAGACTAAGGCCGGTGAGTTGGAATACTCGAACAAGTCTATTCAGGCTGACAGCTACGTTTCTAACTCTTCCAAAGAGACTTCAAAGGTTTTGAAGTCATTGACTGCCGATGTTGGTGCTAAGAACGTTGGTGTTGATGTTGAGCTCATCTCTGCTATCAACATTGAGAACGAGACATTCCTTGAGCGTAACTTCACCGAGTCTGAGATCAAGTACTGTAAGTCTGCTCCACACCCACAGTCCTCCTTCGCTGGCACATGGTCTGCCAAGGAGGCTGTCTTCAAGGCTTTGGGTGTTGAGTCCAAGGGCGCGGGTGCTCAGTTGAAGGACATTGAGATCACTCGTGATTCCACTGGTGCCCCACAAGTCCAGTTGCACGGTGACGCTTTGAAGGCTGCTCCATCAGCCACTGTTAAGGTGAGCATCTCCCATGATGACTTCCAGAGTGTTGCTGTTGCCATCTTGAACTAAGTTCTGTTGTTGTGCATACCTTTTAATATATCTGTTTCTAGTGAATAATTCGTTTGTAGTTTAGCAGGATACGTAGTACGAGACTACGGCAAACTCAACAGAACTAATAACACAATATACGGAATTAAATAAAGTCACTGGGCCTGAGCAAACAGATTGTTCTCCAGCTGAGCCGCTTCCTGAGCTTGCTGGGCGTACTGGACCTGAACTTGTTGGAAAGCTGAAACATCGCTGCTAGAGCTCACATGGGCCGGTATGTGCACATCACCCTGAGAACTTGCAACCACTGCAGCCGTGGCAGCATCCTGAGATGCCTTGGCAACGTTTTTCTTTCTTGATCTGCAAGCTGTGCAAACTTTACGGCCACGAAGTTCAGCTTCAAGAGACGCGCTACAACGGTTACATCGATTGGCCTCCGATAGCTGTTGTCTCCTGATTTTGTCGTTATTTCTGCATCTCGAGCAAACTTTGTAGTCAGCAGAGTCATTAACAGCGGCACAGTGAACACATCTACCGTTTTCGAATCTGGTTGCCTTCTTGGTTCGCAAAGACATACGGCATGGCGGGCATAGCACAAATCTGGCTTGATCTGGCGGGATCGCCACCCCACATCTCGTACAAGAGCCCTTCTTCTTCTTCGTCTTCTCCTGCCATCTTTTCGTTCTATGTCTCTGCATTTCGCGGCAATGTGGACACAGCTTGAACACCTTACCATCAACGATTGTGTAATCCTTCTTGCATCTGGAACACGTGGATGTCCCAATTGCCTGATTCTCAAATCGAGGTGACTCGTTGACAACTTTCGGGCCTAGGACATCAGAGACGATTCCAACGCCTACTTTCAGTTCGGGGTCCACAGAGTATGCCTTATTGGATCTGATTCGTTTATCTGGGCCAACGATTCTTGTCTCTTCGTCCTTGACATCTTCAGCCAGCTCACCGTTGTGCGAAATAGGACCGGATTCTTGCGCGGCCCGTCTAGCCTGCTCCTCCTCGGCTTGCTTGTGTTGCGCGAGGGCCAAAGTTAGCACAGCAGAGTTATGTGAATCCATGGTTAAGCAATAAGCTGTGAGGTTTGGACTTGATTTCCAAAAGTAAACAAAGAACGACCAAGCTCATAACCAGGTTATGAGCATTTGAAATTTTCCGCGAAAATGTATAATCGCCCAGTGGTGATGTCTAAGTTATGCTCGGATATTCTCGGAGTTAACTCGGGTGTACCCGGAGTTTGTTTTTAGCGTGTGCTACAATCATATTTATACGCAACAATATCACTATTCAAGTAGCAACTAGTCGTTCTCAATTCCCAACAAATCATCTAGCTTATCTGTGGTGAACTCAATGGTATCTCTTATCAAGTCTGGCTTTCTATCCGTCTTCTCGTTCAAGTAGTCGAGGTCATCCTTCACTTTGACTGCAGCTCTCATGCCCTTCTTCACAACAGACTTAACAGCCTTCTTGACAGGACTCACCGCCTTCTTTATGGCCTTCTCCAGCACTTGTGGGACTTCTTTGACTGTAGTGACTGGTAAAGTGGCAAGCTTCTTCGCAAGCTGCTTTTTATTCATACCGGTGTCTTCACTCTTATCGTTGGGATTGGAAGGTGGTGAGTTGGTAGCAACCCTTTGTGACTCAACCGATTCGTCATCCAGTCCATCTGAAGAGGCAGGCTGTTGGCTGCTGATGACCTTCACTACCGACGGATTGCGCTCTTGAAGAACGTCCCTGAATGAAGTGTACTGCTTCGTATGTTTGAGACGTTTTCCCTCGAAACTGAAGGGACTATTGACCTCTTGTGTTCCCTTGAAGAAAGGGCTCATCATCTTAGCACTTGGATTACCTTTTTGTTTATTGTAATCGGGAGTGGCACCTACCCTATCAGCGGGATCTGTTGCTTGTTTCTCTTTCTTTCTCGTGGGTTCATATCCGTTAAGATTAGCAACTCTGATGGGACCTGTATCAAGCGAATCTGAAATCGAATATGGGCCACTATCACTGACTATATCTGCATGGTCTGTATGTCCCAGTCCAGGCTGTACCGTTTTCGAGAGTCTGTCAGGGTTTTTGAAGTTCAAATCGACGTCTTCCTTCACCTGGACTCCGGTATTACCTTCTTCTTCTTCCTTACCATTATCATCATCATCATCATTATCATCATCATTATCATCATCATTATCTTCACTAGAATCCTCATACTCTGAATCCAAACCTGAGTCCGAATGTCGGTTGATCTCTTGAAGAGCAGATAATCTCAGAGTGCCTCTATGTACCTTCTTGTCGTCATAAAAATCCCCTGGTTCTTGTTGGTATCTGTCTGAATAAGCAACATTATTCGTCGGCTTGTGCTTGGAAATGTTGGACGAGCCAGCTTGAGCTTGCCCTTGAGAATTCCCTTGCACTTCATCCGCAGTGATTTCAGAATCAGGTGTGGTACCATCATCAAGCCCTTCGTTCTCCTCTTCTTTGAATTCCTTCAATAAATCCTCATGTTCTTCTGGTTCTTCCTCAGGTTCTACCTCAGGTTCTGCCTCCAGTTCTTTTTCTTTTGAGTTTTCTTCGACATTCCCATCTCTTCCCTGATCGGCTGCATCATCGCCACCATTATCATCGTCATCATACCGAGTTCTGTCTATCCACTCAGAAATCATCACTGGAGTATCAACATGGTTCTTAACTCTGTCGTCCTCTCCCAAACTTGGCGAGTTGGTAACTATCATGTTGTGGAGGTCACCAATGTAGTGTTCATAGCCACTCAGTAAGATCTTTACATCATCCTGTCTATTTGGTCTCTGCTTGTGTGGTCTTCGTTTACCTTTCTTAGACTTGCCTTTTTTGGACCTGCGAAAGGTTCTTTTAAATACTCTGACTGGGCCGATTGGGAAAAGGCCTTCCTCGCAACCCCACGAGAGTAGAAGAAGCACTGTTAGCATAATCACTTTCAGCATCATAGTCTTGTTCATTGTAGTTAAAGGAATCGTACTCAACGTTATAGTCATTGTCCTCATAGCCTTCTTCTTCATCTTCTTCTTCATCATCTTCATCATCATCATCTTCTTCTTCTTCTTCTCCGTCTTCTTCTTCTCCTCCTTCTCCATCGTCAAACTCATAATCGTCATCGTCATCGTCACCGTCAGAGCGGAGATCATCATCTTCACACTCACAAATGTCATCCTCGTCATCATCACAATCACAGTCAGATAAATCATATTCACCATCACTGTCCCAGTTGGTGTGACCAAGTCTCTCGACACAGGTCCCCCATAAATGGTCTCTCAGACTGAAGAAAGAACCAGCAGGACAGATGTCTACAAGACAACCAATGATGGAAGCGGAGTTGTTGCATAGGCAAGGGAAGTCAGAGTGATTACGTGGGCACCATCTGGCCACTGTACCCATACAGGCAAGGAAACAAGCTGGTGGAGTGGCCAAGACGAGAGTAAGTGGAAGCATCAAAGAGGTGGTGAGGCGGATAAGGAACATTGGTGATGGAAATTAAGACGGGGGGTATAACTATGCGTAACAGTTGTACTAAAACTCATAACGGCAAGAGTGATAAGTTATCAATGCAGAGGGGGAGGGTTTCGTAAGACTGTGTGATTAGAGAAACTGCCACAAAACCAACATGTTGCATGAAAGCTGCTGTATACCAGGAGATCCCGAAGCGATCAGAAAGAGTCTTGCAAGTAATCATACTTTTAGCCATTTCTTGCCGCATTAATCTCTTTCTTACTCTCTACCAGCTTATATCCGTGAAACTGCTGATTCAATCTGTATGTACTCAAACGTAAATACGTGTGGCTATCACCAATACACTAAGGAGTTACCCGGCATTCGTGTATCGAGAGTGCCAAAAAAACTGCTTCGCGGCAGGTTCGAACTGTCGACCTTCAGATTATGAGACTGACGCTCTACCGACTGAGCTAGCGAAGCCAGTTTCAGCCGCTGAGAAAACAGGCTTCACTAAAAGGTCTATGTTGCGGGGAACCTTCTCTAAGGAGAAAATATGGTTCTACAATTATAAGTCTAAGGAGGTTATATAAGTTAAAATCCATAAACTCTCCAATAATAATATGACCTGGAAATACGACCCGGAAATACATATATAAATCTTAAAAAATAATGTAAGTACTTGAATGTTGAAACCAATCGGTATCATTTTGCCTGGTCTTCCTGATCTTTATGAGCCTGCAAGACTTTCTCCTTATTGGCAGTAGCAGCTTTAACAACCTGGTGGAACAAAGAAGTATTCAAATCTGATCTGGATGGGGTAGAGGATGTTTCCTTCGAGTTGAGTGAGTCTGCAATGCTTGACATGTCGAAAGATGACTTTGGACTTGTTATAAGTTCGAAGTCTCCATCGTCTGAGTTGCTGTCGTCTAATTCTCTCAATTTCTTGATTCTGTTGTTGAGTTTCACGATTTCCACCGCTTGCTGGAACTTCTGTCTGGCGTTGAACTTCTTGATCTGTGGGAGCAAGTCCTCGTTGTCGTAATCGTCAGAGTTGGCAAGGATCCATCTGTCCTTCAACAATTCGCTTGCAGTTGGTCTATTTTTCTGATTGACTGTGAGTGCTCGTGTCACAAATCTCTTTGCATCTTCTGAAATAGACTTCCAATGAGATTTATGGAAAATGATAGGTGGATCCAGTTGAACTTCATTGAGGAAATCCGTGACGTTTTCGGCTCTGAATGGAGAGTAGCCACACAACAGCGTATATGTAATGACACCCAATGACCAGATATCGCATGGTTTACCATGACCATCACCGGTGAGGACTTCCGGGGCACAGTATCCTAAACTTCCTGCTGATGAAGTCAAAATTTCGTTAGGAGTGAGCAATTCCTTTGCAATGCCGAAATCAGCAAGAACAAGTTCAGAATCAGGGTCTGCGGAAACATAGAGCAAGTTCTCTGGTTTGAGATCTCTGTGAACGATGTTGAGCTCATTGTGAAGATATTCAACAGCGGAGAGGACCTGCTTGATTATCTTGACGGCATCCTTCTCCGTGAACTTACCCTTTGATACGATTCTATCAAATAGTTCACCACCAATGGCCAGCTGAGTTACAATGTAGAACTTCTCCTTCGATTCGAACCAGTCTCTGAAGCCAACAATGTTCTTATGTTTGCATTTCTGTAGAAGACTGAGTTCCTCATAGAATGCTTTCTCATTACCTTTGAATGCCTTTTTCAAAACAATCTTGATTGCGACATCTTCTTTCGTGTGAATATCTCTTGCCCTTCTAACAACTCCAAAACTTCCAGCACCGAGAGTCTTTCCAAACACGTAGTTTGACTTCTTGGAATAGCTCTCTGGCTGGCCGCTGATCTTGTTGATGAGCCTCTTAATCTCCATGGTTTCAATCTTGCTTGATTAACGTTTGGTTGAATGAGGAGTATGAATGATTGCGGTTTAAGCGGCTTCCTGCGGGACAACGGTGTGTGTATAATGAAACTAGCCACAGACGCAACGTGTGCAATTGGATGTGTTTTGCAGGTTGTTGGGATGAAACAGCGTTGTTGGGTTGTTAAATCTGTTTGTAGAGCCTAAAGGCCATCCCCTTGTTCACAAATCGACACAGCCTTTTTTTCCTGATTCCTGAACCGGTAGGAGCCGCACATACGTGTATGCGCAAGTCATATAACCGCTGAATGTGTCAAAACAGCACCGGAATTTCGTTGTTTTTGATTTTAGCATGTGATTTTTCATTAATTCATCGACCCAAATCCTCCCAGGTAGGACATTTTGCCGCAATCTATTCTAGCAGGTGGCACATAGTAGTTTTATATTATGGTTCCCGGTTTGGATTAGAGCGATCCGGCTATCTTCCATAGTGAAACGGATAATTTGAATTGAAAACTCGATCAAGAGTGGGACCTGAGGTACTCAGAGGCACTGAGAGGATTTTACTGTCTGTGCGTAAGACTGAGCTATTGTCTCTATTGTTTGATCTTGTTTGGAGGCGGGGCAATGCTCTTCAGAGTAACGTCATAGTGAGTTTGTGGCATGATGTAAACATGCTCCAGCGCCCCCACTAACTAATTGACAGAAAGCCTCTACCGGGTTTTCAAGTTTTGGGACAAAGGACGGTTTCATCATCTGTGGCAGATTTGTCCGGACATGCATCTTCCGTCACCACATGTACATCTAATTTTTCGAGACGTCTACATATGCATACATCACATTGCATGATCACCGTCGGAAATCGGGCCTGTCAAAAGATGAGCGAGGCGATTGAGAGGCCAAGATCCCGATTTGCCAGCTAGTGTGTGAATCCGTGTATAGCTGATTTCCGCAAGTACACCTGACCATCATTTCCAATCCACTCAAACTTTTGCTACAACCAGGAGGTGGGAATTGTCTTCTTGAAGTAAGATGAAACCAAAATGATCGGGGAGACACGGGCGTGTCTCCATCATGGTGATGACATAACAAGTTTGACTCCGTTTAAGGGGTGTCATCATTGCCGTTGCAGCGGGTCATCCCGCAATTTCCATTACGTCGCATCTTACTCACTGTGTTACTCACATTTTCCCCATGTCTCTCCCCTCACAATTACGGGCATGTCTTTTTCTAGTGTTTAGCGGGGCTTGAAGGATCTAACATAGAGGCCATGGGGACCTCGTGGTGCCCGAATCACCCCCTCACATGTGTCCATGGTTGTATACATGACGTTTACCATGCTTTCTCGCATTACAGGACTTAACAAAACACCAGAAACTTGTTGTCAATCAATATCCCCGTATAACAAGTCTCTTCAGCCTATTGTTTTACTGTAATACGGGTACTCATTTCGGAGATTAATATCAGATTGGACTAAATCTGGCTCAACATGTAGGCTAGAGCTTGTTTAATTCACCGGATCTAATAACTTCTTTGGGATCGCCTAGTACGTAAGAAAATCTGGAATAGAACTCTGCGGAATGAAAAATTACAACGCAGGTTGAGTTGTCTACAGCTGGGGATATCTCAACGGCTCACACGAGGAGTCATGTTTTGACGTATCACCCGTGATAGTGCATGTTCACGCGGTCTTCCCACCTACTGATTGTTTCCCCTCTTATTTTCTATTGAACAACATTGCTGCTTTGTAATTACAGATCGTAAGTCTCACTGTGGTATCTGACTCTCATACTGTCTGCCCATCTCCTGCAATCTCTATTCAAGGTACCAGTTCCACAAGAAATAACCCAATTATTGGCCCTATCGTCTTGAGTGATGAAATGTGCGTAGCTTCCCATGTGTGGTCTTCCCAATTTGATCACCTTATTAGGCTTGGAAACCCCTGAGGTTTCATCATCAAATGGATCGATAGTCTCCATCTCGAAATCATCACTGGAGAGGTTATCCAGAAGTTGTTCGTCTTCATCGTCATCGAAACGAGATATTGGATCATCAGCAGTAATTGAACCTCCTGTGACGTAGATATCAATCTTCTTCACCCTAAAATGGTCCAATATCCATAAATCCGTCTTGTTTCTCAAGATCCAGACCATTGTAACGTTGATGGATGGATTCTCCAAGAGTTTCTGATAAAGGCCCAGTGTATATGATATACCAGCACCACCAGCAATAAGTAAGACGTTTTCTGCAGTTCTGAAGAAATTGGAATGAATTGATGGGAAGGGCCCAAAGCATGATACGATCTGATGTGTTTTCAAGTCGTACTTGTTCTTCCTGACGATCAGCTTTATGCTATTTTCGTCAGGAGTAGATGCGATGGTATAAGGATGCGATGGTAACAAGTAAGTGAGGGCATGCTTTTTTGGATATGAGATTCTGACATGTGAGCCAGCTGGAAATTGGTTGACAAAGTAATTTGGAATGGTGAGAAGTTCAAGTGTGGATCCACTGGTGGTCTTCTTATCGACGATGACATCATGAGATTTCCAAATCTTGAGAACAATTTGAAGAATAAATAAGGAAAGGTTCAATATGGTGTAGAAAGTAACACCTGGTCTTGCATGAAACTGGACCAGTCCAACACAAAGCCAAGCGATGATCAGATGTGTGGTGAAGAAAAACTTGTAAAATCTTCTTCTGATAGGACGTAGCGAAATCAATGTCGAAAACAGGAACAAGCACATGGCGATAAGACCGAGCAGATTCAAGACTCTGAAGATTTTCGAAAAAGTGTGAGCCTTGATCCAAACAGCGGTAAAACCGATAGAATGGCCTAATACCCAGAGGATGATGAGTCTCGATAACCATTTGTGAAGGAAAATGAGCTCAAGGTAGTACACATTCGGCAACGGATTTGGCTTGAGCGAGACAAATATATCGAAGGTGATGAGGGCATAACCAATTCTCCCCAATCTCTTGATGAATGCGTTGACACTCTCAATGTTGAAATGATAAAAGCTTAGTAGGAGAATCACGATCCCCCATACGATTAGGAACACCGTATTGGGGGTAGAGATGAGCCGCTTATAGGTTGTTGCTCGCCCAGTTGTTATCCATTTCTTGTAATAGATACGCCTGGATAGGTATATGTAGGAAATATGGGCCACTGAGAGGAGAAGTATGACGTATCCGTACTTGATGTTAGCGTAATGACCAGCCCCATGGCGTTTGACCAAATCCGCCATCACCATTGTGCTGCTGTCCATTGATCTAGCTGGGCAGGCGGTACTTCCCTGTGTATGTTATTGGAGAAATCGAGGGTGTATCTCCCTATAGGCCTTATTTTGTCCAGTTAAGCGATGTTCATTTTTGCAATAGTCTCCTTACCGCGAGCACATTTCTTTGATTCAAGCCACAGGCCAGCTGGGTTTAAAAAAAAAAAAAAAAAAAAAAAAAATTGTGCAAACACCTTGTTCAACCCCCACTTTTATCAGGACAAAAAATGAAAAACACTCATGAGTGTCAGACAAAAAACAAGGAAAAAGGAAAGGCACAAAATTAACACCCCAGCACGCCGAATTAATAACACCACCCCCTCCCAACAAACACAAAAAAATAAGTAACAAACGCGCACGGGGAACGAGGGCGGAAAGAGCGGGCGGG